>LS587830.1:801330-829898 GCA_900490775.1 Pristionchus maxplancki | reverse complement strand
GACATCAGAATAAGACCAATGTTTTAATTTATATCAATTTCCATACAAGGATCTATTTCCGTCCGAAAAACTTCGTTAGGCGACATATTCCTTCCAAATATTTTTTTGTCGAAATTTTCAAAATAAACATTGTTAACATGCGCCTTTAGACATAAAAAGTTGATCGAGATGGTAATTTTCATCTTTTGTGCGATCGTTCTTTTGGCTGTCACGGCGTGACAATCAGTGACACCCCGTATCACGACGTGACAGCGCGTATTCCTTGCTGTCACGAACCGTCTCGATCGTTCGGATCGTGACGATTTCTGTCACGATCCGAACGAAATGGAACGATTCGTGACGAACGCCGTGATGGATCGTGATGAACTGCGTGACAGCAGATTCTAGAGAATTACTCACCGGCGCCTGCGCCGTTCACTGCCCTGCGAGTGCTCACTGAAATACACGATTTTCAATGCGGGATTATGTTCTCTAGCCGGTCTACAAATTGGAATATTTCGATTGACTAACCTCCTCCCTCTTCATCCCTTCCTTCGTACGATCTATCCGATTGATCGTCGTCATCGTCGTTAATTGGCTGAAGACTTTTTTTAAACTGACAATTTCTTTCGACTAAATTCGTACTCTGGGGTTCGTGTTTATTAGGATAACATCAGCAAAAAATAGGAAAAGTACCCACCTCATAATCAGTGGCGTCAAGATGAGACGAGTTCGTTGGTTCGGATAGCTCCTGAAAGAATATTCGATAATGAAGATCAGCAGTTGATTGAGCAAGGATTACTGCATCGAATGAATATGAAGACAACTCACAATGATCTTGTGCCCGTCGATTTCGTGGACGATCTGATCCTGAGATAACAACATTGAACATAAAATCATAGCTGAAAACTAGATACCTTGGATCCATTCCTTCCGTCCTTCTTCTTCCTTCCGGACCCTCCATGACTCTCTTGTTGGAAAGCTTCCTCTGCATTCAACGATTCAACGTTCAGGACTGAAAAATAAAGATGATTTATCGCAGAAATTATCTACAATCTGTCAAAGACGCTAAAGATCAAAGATCAATCTCACTCACTATGGTCAGTTCCTTCAGCATGCAGTTGAGGTGCAGCCTCTTTCTCTTCGTCGTCAGCATCGTCTTAACAATTTGAAAACTAATTTCGAAACTAATACAACGCTCAGATATTATGAAACCTGAGTTATTAGGCCTTTGAAAAAATCAAGATAAGGTTGATACTTACCTCCTTGGGGCTGGCCCGCCGGGTGCATCAGAATCGGCATGGGAGGTGGACCTCCGCCGTTTGGTGCTCTGTAATACGCAGTTTGCACGGAAATTCCGTTAAAATGACTTCATCGAAAGAGAAGCAACATACGGTGGTGGAAGTCCTCCGACCCAATCGGATGTTCGACTACTCCCCACTGCAGAAGATGAAGTCGTCGCCAGTCGATCCTGCTGTGGCTAGATCACAATTTAGGTTTGATCGTTCAGTTGAGAAGGGACAGATAGAAGAGGAATGATAGAAGGGCTTGAAATATCAGGGAACAAGTGCCTCACCAGATTTTGCCTCGTCAGCTGCTGTTGTAAATGGGGAATTTCCCCTCCTCCTCTCTGCTGGATAATCACTTGTTGAGGCATTCCCATCTGTCCCTTCGCCATCATATTCTGCATCATTGCCATCTGAGTCTGACTCGGCGTCAATTGCACCTGCAAATAGATCTTTTACCTTATTTACTTGATCTTTTAGTGAAGCAGACCCTCTCATTTGCACATTCTTCAACCCAAATACTGGGAAAATGTGTGAGCAAACTTTACGACTGGGTATTATTGAGAAATCCGACCCTCTTCTGGCGTGGAAAATGCGCCGCAAGTATTGAATCAACAGCTTTTTTTCCATGTCTATCCGTGCAACTGACATGTCTATATGCCGGTTTTCCATCCGGTCCCATGTACTGAACTTGCACTGTGGCACCGGCTGCCTTGGGAATGAAGTCTGGCTTCACTGAAAGAAAAGAAATATTATAAATTGCTAATCGGGTTAGAATGAGTTTGAAGTGAAATGCAATAGTGGAACTCACATTGGAAAGTGCCGTCCGGATTTCGGATTAGTGCGGATAAAGGAACCGGAATCTGAAAAAAAAGTTTTCGTTTGCCGTTCGTATTTTTAAAAAGATTGGAAGGCTTGATCGTACCGAGTTTGAGGATTGTCCAGGAGTGACAGGAATGAGGACAGGCACAATCGGATTCTGCCCTCCATTCGGGGGATGCTGCGGGGGTCGTTGCTGCTGTTGCTGCTGATGATGACGTTGCATCTGCTGCACGTTAAACATAGGTCGACCTGAAGAATAGCAGATGAATAACGTTGGAAAATAAATGGAGAAATTGAATTTTGTGAGAAAAATAGTGACCTTGCATATTTCCAGGCATGATCTGGTGAATGAATTGACCGTGCTGTCCAGGGATAATCTGCACAAACTGCCCGTCCTGAAAGGAAGAGATTTAAGGGGAATCAAAGGACCATTTTTGAAGATCTAACCCATTGAGCCCTGGCTCAATTAAACAAGAATTTCTCACTGCATTCCTCTGCACCATCGCAGGTCCCATCTGCATGTTATGTAGCATTCCATGACCCTGAAGAATAAGGAATTGAAGAGTTTTCTACAGAGATAAGTGGAAATTTTTATTTAAAATATAATAAATCGGACAGAGAAAGAACCCACATTGTGATGCATCATCTGAGCCGTGTGCTGGGCTGAAAATAAAGAACATTTCATATTTTTCAGTGTATTAGACTCGGGTCTCTCGGTTGAATTTTAAAAATATGGCAATGTTTCGAATGGTGCAATGAATGGCCGAACGAATAGAGACTCACCCATCTTCTGCATCGCCAGTTGATTTGCCGCCTGAACAAATCAAAATTGTTGGCAAAAATGAAATGCTATTTCAATAAAATAACCAAAGACATAGATAAAAACTAACGACAGTGCTCTTATTGGGCACTCCGGGAGGTCGTCCTCTCGGTTTTCCTTGGGGCGGAGCGTGAGGAGTCATTTGGGGAGTCGGAGGCACTACTTGCTGTGGAGGTTGAGAGGAAGACGAAGACTGAGGCTGTTGTTGGGGTGCAGCTCTGACCAATGTTGGCGGTTTATCGGGAGGAGAGGAAACGGATGGTTTATTATCGGCCTTCTCTTCTTCTATCTCTCCATCCTTCTTCTCGGGAGTCTTCATGGGTGCCTCAGGTGCCAATCTGGGCGGGGATGGGTCAGATGGGGCAGGTCCATCGGGTGTCTTCCTCTCTTCAGCCATTCCCAGATCGGGCGCCCTTCCTTCCGTATCACTCTGGTCCGGCCCTTCCTCGGCCATTTCCCTGCAAGGAAAGAAATGAATCCTCGAGGCAGCAATACAAATCGATCGAGGTAAGCACAAGATAAAGAGGAATCAAGGGGGAAATTGAGTACGCGCGTTGATTGGCCGCGATAAGAGAGGGTTTTGTGGAGAGAAAACGAGAGGAAACCCGCTGATTCGTCGCCCCCACGAGAGAATACCGTAGCTCACGATTGGTCAGTAGAGCTTAGTGAATTGCCCCCTTATCCATCCCACCCAAAGGAACTTCGCGGTGGGACTCGAGGGAAGCGGAGGTTTGCACTGGGAAATGGCCTGGCGTGCAGTGAGCGTCTCTCATTCTACAGTATTCCAATTCACCCCATTGGCGGTTCCTTCACTGATCGCTAATTGATTTTCTTAGAATGAGTTGTTTAAAAAATTGATTGTAATCTCTTTTTTTAAACTCAGAGGCACTATTCAGCACAAAAAAGTGTTATAAATGATTCACAACATTGAGAAATCATCACATTCCAAGAGTGGAGGAATATTTCAATGAAATTCTTCAAGGCTCTTCAAAGAAGAGAAGCTTTTCTTCATCGAAAATCGGTGTCAAGGCGCCTAACATCTTGGAAAAGCAAGTCTCCGTCTGGCTGAAGGGAACGGTCGGTTCATTCTTGTTTTATAGCTGTATTTGTTTTTAAACAATGGATTCAGTTGGCTCGCTGCCCGTTCTGCCGTGCCCGCTTCTGCATCGAAGACGTCCGTCTGATTCGCGAGGGAATCGAAGCTCAAGTTGAGTCCGAGCCCGAAAGCAGCGACGAGCTCGCAACGGATTCGGATGGATCTGAATCGGACTGATCAGACTTCGATGGCCTTTAATCGCATGAACCTTTGCAGGTTCCTAGATGCACATATTTATCGCATGAATAAAGTAAATAGTCGAAAATTGATATTGGATTGTTGCAAGACTTGAAAAACGTTAATGCAATAATGAAGGCTTGAACATGTATTTGATAATATTTAGTCTCACCCTGGCAGTTATCCATGGGCTGGTGATAGCAAGGAAAGACAGATTCAGAAAAAGGGATGAAGTGACTCTCATCATTCTGCACGCTCTCTCTCCTCGCTGATCCATGAGAGAGTATGCATGTCTACTGGAGATACGATTTCTCACGAAGCCTCAGGATTTGAAGACATCCCTAGCCCGGACGATGGCTGATAAAAATTTCATAAAAATTTAAAAATTTAAAATTTAATTCAATAAAAATTTAAAATTTCGAAAGTTTCGAAAGAAAGTTTGAAAGTTGGAAAGTTCGTAAGAAGAGAATAATAAGTTCAGGACTGGACATGCTTACCTGCAGCCAGTTGCATCCTGCAGCACTAATGTCATACAGTCGATATCGAGTGAAATCAGAACAATTATGGAGAAGTAATGTATGATTTCCTGTGGTTTTCTAGATTATTCGATTACCAGTTGTATCTTCTCGCGCACTACGAAAGTGGTTTCAAAAACGTTGAAGCGAAGGTCTGATATCACATTATTGGCTCGTACGAAGTATTCTTGCGCTCGACTCTCATCCCCGCTCTCTTCCATCCCCAGTTTGGAGAATCCTCGTCCATCAGCTTGGGCAACCCGACGAGTATCGCCCACTTGGTACATCAAAAGGAGGACCCAGGACGGATTCCTATCGTCTCGTGTGCTCTACCGTCAAGAAAGGCCCCATTCAAGAAGACTGCTTCGTGAGTTTACTCTAAACCACGCAAGTCAGACTTCAGTGGCTGGATGGATGTCTGCAAGTCTCAACGTGCTCGACGGACAGTTGGGAAGATAAATTTAAGAAGATCACATCCCTTGACCCAATGATATTCTGGGAACGAAGATCCTAATCCCCTCCCTATTGATTGTACTTTCTGCAAGCCCATTGCCTTGATGTCAGGATAAATATGAAATATGAAATACTACGAATTTGCCGCGTTCGAATATTCTACTTGTTCTTCTTCCCTTCATCGAATATCTCATATCTTCATCTCATGATTTCATTTCTTAAAGAAGGAGAAATATCAAAGTTGAGTGCCTATACTGGAAACGCAGTCTTGTAGATATCTCCAACCATATCAGAAGAGCGAGTTGGCTGCGAGCCAAGTCACCCTGATCCAAGGCAACGGGCGGGAGAGCGCGGAACATACCCTCTGGCACAGATGGTTCGTAAATCTCCTTCTTTAATAAAAATTAATTGCGATTGAATTTAAAATAAAATACTGCACAGATTGTATTACACAACATGAAAAATATCTTTGAAAAACTATTACTCTTCCAGGAGAAAAAAAGTCATTATCGCTTTCTCTTTATCAATCAACAAACGAGATGTGATTGATTCATCGTACATCTATCAAACTTGTATTCAGGGTTTCAAACAGAAGAAAGAGAATCGCTGAAGAACTAGAAACACCTTTATAAAAACTTTGTTTATCGCTGCATTTATTGTTTTTATTCGAGTTAGTTGAAAAGTTCGGAGAAAGGAGATGAACCTTTGATTCATTGACTCGAAAATATGAAAGATTTAAACAGCATCGTGAAAAAAATAGTATTTTATTGCTGAAAATTGAGGTAACAACTCTTTCTCTCTCTCAATGATTTCCCCCTCTTTGTCCACATTCATTCTCTCCTCTTTCCTTCTCTCGGAGTGGTCTCTCCCTCTTCTCAACGATGGATAGCGGCGAACCGAGCGAATACGAACGGGTATGAATCTATCAAAGAGAGATTGCAATAGAAAAATGCTCGCTAATCACCCGAAAATGTAGTGCATTAATAGCCTTGGATACATCCTAATTAAAGTGTCTAATAATTAGCCTCTAATTGTATATTTCTCATACAGGACTCAGTTGCGGTCGTCGGAGGGATCATCGGTTCCGTGATTTCTTCCTCTAACGATGGAAGATTCATTTTCGCACTGGGAGAGAGGGATACAGTGGATGTTCGTTTCTCATTTCGTCACTCAAAATAACAAAATCATCTTCGATGAATCGTTACGATAGTCTCCCACTATTTCAGGAGACTCCGGCAGATGACCAAGTTTGGACTAAATTCCCTCTTGATGTGATCGATTTGTTCCTTTCCAAGTATGGCAGATCAGCGATTAGGACGGATGATATTGTCATTATAGGAGAACAAGAATCGATTGCTTCGAGCTGATGGCCGACTCTGATAATTTCTTTCTCGGATTCTACGCCATCGATGAGAAGACCGTCGTCATCGTTGAGAGCAGCAGGGTATTTCGCCATCACGAAACTGCGAGATTAAATAATTTCCAGATTGGCCTCAAGCAGTATCTGATCTCTATTGATCACATTGAAGCGAAGGTCAGATATCACATTCTCTGTTTGCAAATGCCTATTTTCAGGCCGAATGCATTCTCTACAGAACACACGCGATGATCTTCAATGACGCAGTTCCGACTTCCACAGTGGGAGAGGTCAGTTTTTGAAGCATGACAAAAGTGCTCTCAAGATTTCTCAACACTCATTCTTCTAATTTGTGACATTTTTGCTACTAAAAATCCATTTCGAAAGGTTTGGGGATAAAACATGTTTAAATTGTCCTCATTTCAGAACACCGTCGTCGTAACTGCATGGGATTCGATCCAACTACGATATACAGGTAACGGAATAATATTTTGTACATAACATCGCAATTAATTTCCGCTTTTATGTTGAACATTTGTCGAATTGTTCATGTATTATTTCATTCCTCTTCAGTAATCGTCCTCCCAAAACTTCCTCATTCGCCAGTTGAAGTCAAGGATTACTCGTCGATGGTTAATGAAGTGAGGATCACCTTTTTTTCGATTCAAAATACACGATCAACGACGATTGATCGTATACTAGATATTTCTTCTCCAAATTCTCAGGCCAATTCTGAATTGCAAACTCTTTACAATCCGACGGACCCAAACGCTACGTTCCGGATAGCTCGCAAATATCCCATCATCATTTCTTCGTTTGTGAGATTTTGTCATGCTCGACGCAAGTCCTATTGTGATACGAACTGTACTAAATGCTTTAATTATGCCTTGGACTACATATCCTATTATTTCAGGTTCTTGGATTCTTCATCAAATTTCGTATTGAAGATGAAGACTACTACGATATTATGAATGTGCTCGTTCTGGATCTAACGTTAGTTTACGCGCTTCTCTTCACAACAGCAAAGTATTGCATTGAATGAATAAGAGCCAAAAGCACTGAGTGATCATGAAAGAATAAATGGAATGGTAGTTGGATGTGAGAGTGGCAATTGAATAGCACTTGTTTCATACTGAACAAGGCAGGATTACAAATGAATGACGTAATAATTGCAGCACTGGCCTCGTTTATCTCCAACCTACTTCTGCTGACAGCAGCAATAACTTCTACGACAAGCTCTTCATGATTGAGTCCACTCAATGCAACGACAGAGAAGTATTTCCCGATCCACCGCAGTATCCCAATTTTGTTTTGCCAGATGTTCCTCATGACCTACTATGAGGATGATGATGGAGAAGAGGTCTACTATGCTGATGAAGAGGAGGATGGAGACACTGTCGCTTCTCTCCTTGTCTTCAACACCAAGACACTCGAGTTCGCTGAAGTGAAGGTTAATTTTTCAGTCATCATTTTGATCGTAACAATTTAGCTGATAAGACTCATGAATATAGCTCCTAAAAGAAAAAAAATGAGAATATCTCCTAAAAAAGAACTTTGTCTCAGAGTTTAACTCCGCTCAATCTCGAGTAGGGTGGGATAGGTTGATAGCTAACAAAATAAGACGACCTTTTTGAGAACCAATCTCATCCTTATTTGTTCATACTGTATGAATCATACAACTTATTTAATTTAATAGTGCCAAAACATTTTTGGCGTTAGATCGGTTTTGATGAGGTCAACTTTACTTTTTTGTAAGTACAGCCGCTGTCCTCAATGTTAAACCTTTCCAGGAGGAAATCGAATTAGTCGACTACGGCGGTGAATCGATTGCATATATCCACATGGTATCAAATTCGAGCGGCTTCGACATTATCCTTCATGATAAGGCAACTTTCAAAATACATTCATATTATTCAAATGTTCATTTCGCTCACAAATACCATAAATTATTTGAATTCAGGTGTATGATACTGGGAGCAGAAGGATGATCAACAGTCAAGGAGAGGAGGAGGAAGATGGAAGAGATGGGACTATAGCTGGTTATCGACTCATTCGCAATCCTCGAAGGTATCTTTTTGAACTACAAAATAATTCGAATTATTTCGATTAATATGATCATAAAAAGTTAAATCAAACGAGCAATCTAGATAGTTCAGATAGTCACAATTGCCGAGTTGGATGATAGTCGATGACAATTTGATCCTTTCAGAGTGCCGTCCCTCTCTCATCTCTCGTCGATCGCTGTCCAGAAGAATGGAAGAAGATTTGAGGAGATGAAGCAGATCGGAATTCGATTCGTGTGAGGAGAATGAAGAGTCCTCCCTCTCCTGTTCTTTCCCGTCAATTTCATCTCTTTTTAATGTTGTCGTAGACAATTGAGATTGTCTCAAATAAAAAATCATTCTACATATCATTTGGTTTAAATTGTTGATTAAAAAAAGTTTTGCATAAAGGAATGATAAAAGAAAAAAATGATGTCTCGAACGATCGTTCTCTCTTTCACTCTCTGCTTTTTCTCCCTTGGGAACGGTTGCCTGTACGAGTGGGGTGAGATTCTTTGTCTATTTCAGCCTTTCTTTCACATTTCGTGCTTCCATCGTTACGGTAGAACCTTCCTCTGGAATGTGTTGGTCAGTCTATCAATTCAGAAATGAACAATGATACGGCCGGCTTCTTCGATCTCCCGATTCTCATCTTCGAGATTATTCTTCTGAATCTCTGGAATGATGGCGACATCGGCAGTCTAATCAATCTCAAACACGTTCGTGCAATCAATAATTATGAAATTCGAAAATACGTATCTAAACAAATTTCATCGCCCGTAGACAATTCGTCCAGAAATCGCTCTATTTGTTGCAGTCTTCGCGTGATTGTTTCCGAATGGTCTCTGGCTTCCTCGACAACAAAATCCTATTCATCGATAGATTGGAGTACGGCTGTTCCTCTCTACAGCACGTCATCGGGAGTGATGTAAGATGCGTGTTTCATGGACAAGATGTGGTGTCGATAATTGGAATCATTCCATTATGTCCCAGGATAATATTAATTGTTATATTCAGCAATCAACTTTACTCTATGTTCTCATTACGGCTCGATGCAGAGAACTCTTCAATGGAATGAGAAGAGTATCGACTATCAATAGAGATTACAGTACTCTCGAGGGAATCGATAAGGTCAGTTCTTTGATTACATTTCTTCGTACCTTCACATCCTTTCAGAAGTACAATCACCTAGTCGAGAACTCCGACAAGGTTCCATTCACTGTCTCTCTTCGATCATCCATTTCACTCCAGACTGTGTCGTTGGCGCTTCCTTTGGAAAGAAGAAATATCGTGCTCAAATCTCTTCATGATTTTCTCGCTGACAAGATAGTCAACAAAGTCTATATGAGGAGCATGAATATCGGTGAGAACTAAAAAAACAAAGCATCGATTGAGAATTTGTTCAAGGACAAAAGGAGGCCGGTCTCTTCGAAGCGTCGCTTCTGTGTGTTTCGATCTGTGAAATGGTAGTGGATACGACTGGCAGTCACGTGCTCATCTCTCTCTAGTCAGTTTCGCTAATCATTTCATTCACCACATCAAATTTCTAGCCGCGCGCTGGTAGGATTACTCCAGAAGACGAAGATGACGTCATTCACCTTCCTCTTCGATCGATATCGACGCGAGTGGGAGTCTGACAGTGAGCCATGTCTTTCTTTTCATTTCGAAAATATTACACTTCACAATATTCAGAATGTATCGACGAGCTGCTGTCTGCTCTGGACGCTTCCGTCAAATCGGTCAAATTGGTGAATAGTGGAAGACCGGCGGCGGATCGACACGTGTTGGGATGGGAGATGCAGGAGTGGAATGATTACCTCAAGATGAAGAGCCAAGTGAAGATCGAAGATACCGATGGAGTCTCGACGAGAACGATCGAATGGTCGAATGAAGTGGCGAAAGACTTGTGAGGGGAAGAAACCTTCGACCCATCTACAGTAGGCATAGATTATCGATCAAATTATTCTAATGAAAAAGAAATAAAGAAATTTCTATCGATCGATGCAAGGAACACATAATGAAAGAAACAGATCTGGGTTCTAGATTGGACGCAAGATAGTGAGCACTATCTCATCGATTGTTTCGATTCTAGATAGTTCATATTGCAAAAAAATGCTGATATAATTTATTATACCATATAAATTATTTTATAATATATAATGCGTTTTCAACTGCTATTCGATTATTCATGAATATTCATTCTTTATTTAAAAATAAAACCAATTTTCAATCAGCTGGATGAGTGTGTTTACGGTGAGCGAAATCGTCAACCTGGACTTTTCAGCACACGGCTCGCCACATTCTACTGTTTTTATCATTAAGGATCTGGGCTATTCGTAGGCCCTCTAAGTTAGTGGGATGCTGGTTTAATAACCACTAAGTTAGTGGGATGCAATTTACCAGGCTCAATACCACTAAGTTAGTGGGTTGAATATTAGGAGAATGAAGTTTATATCCATTTTTCACCACTCTTATACAACAAATGGTTATGATATATTTCTAAATAGCGTCTATTGACTGCGCGTTATAGCTTCAGCAAATAGCTTAGGCTTAGGCTTAGTTTTAGCCTTGGGATTAGAGAAAAATCTTGCCCACTAAGTTAGTGGGCCTACGATTACCCCAGATCCTTACTCGTTTTTATTATTTGTAAATAATTAGTTTTAATGAATTTTAGGCGCATTTGTTGTTCTATTTCTTTTCAAATTAAGGCTCCATGCATTACTGCATTTACCCGCTTTTCAGATGAAGCTGAAAGTTGGTCGCTCCGCCGTGGGCGGGCGAGCAAAGCTCGGTTTACTGAAGAAGGCGAACTTGAAAAAAGCCATGCCTATCAAGAAACGCAATGTTGAGGAGGAGGATGAAGATGACAGCAGTAGTGGATGGGAGACGGACGAGGATCAGGTTATTTTTTTAATGCTCCAATTCATAGTTTATTTAACGTAATTATTTATCATATTGAATGCTATTGAAACGAGTTTGAGGATTGCAGAATCCTCAAACGTCTACTGAAGAACGCAAACTGAAGGGGAAAATTGTGGAAGAGGGGGAATCAGGCGAGGAAGAAGAGGAATCTGATGAGGATGAGGAAGATGAGGTTTCTACTTTTATTTTGTAGTTTAACTCTTTCCTGGCGCACACCCAAACCTAATTATTTAATAAAGTTGTTTTTAAGGGTGAGGATGACGAGGGTGTTGGTCTCTCTCATAAGGAACAGCTGGCAAAGCTGAAGCAGACCGATCCCGAGCTGTTCAAGTATCTACAGGTGGGAACAACTATGTTTTAATGTCGATATACGAGTATGTTAATGCGTGGTGGTATATTTCTTAATAAATTACTTATCTCGGGTTGTTGTAGTCCGAGGAGTCCGATCTGCTCGATTTCGGCGAAGGGGCTGATGAAGATGAGGAACATGAAGGAGAGGATGAAGAAATGGAAGAGGAAGAAGGTTGGTTGATATTTTTTTCATTGTTATTTTAACTAGTTTGTTTGTATTGATTTACTCGCAAAGTTGCTGTTATAATTTATTTAATTATTGATAAGCTAACTGGACAAGGTTCAATAGTTTTTTGATTTAGCTCCGATAGAGAAGAAGTCTCGACAGCCTAAGGCGAAGAAAGAAAAGGATGGTCGATCTATCTTCGATGGAGAAATGTATCTCTATGTGGAGAAGGAACTAGAGAAAGAGGTACGGTTTATTTATCATTTAAATTATTAAAGCAACGATTAAAATGATTCGATTCGATTTTTTATGTTATATATCGAAAATCACCTAGCAGGTATCACCGATGTTTCCTTCGTTTTGCGAGTTCATGAGTATTCTAAATGTATTTTATTTAAGAACACTTCTCATTCCGCCATTCGTCTGGCAGTACACGCATTCACTGCATGCGTCGCGAGAGTCGGAGCGGATATCGAACCTCCTCCATGGGTGATCAATGACCAGAAGGTACGGTATAACAATGATTATCGATCTAGTCTATGTGTAAACGGCTTATGATTGTGACGGTTACAGTACCCATGATGATATTATCAAGTGGATACGATTTCTCTCAGGTCTTCGATGCAGTGGTTCGTCTCTGCTTCCGTTATCTCGGCGAACGAATCCTCAATATGCTAGGAAAGCCAAAGAATATGGAGAATGAGGTTCTTTTCTTTTTTTCGAATAGTTATTTTTGAGTCACTTGCTGCGCATGGCAATTTCTCAAAGACAGCCATAATTTCTCGAGTGATTCTTTATTCAAAAATGTAAATAGTAATTTTACATTTAAAATGTGTATTAATTTCCAGTCGTACACGAGTGGGAAGCTTCGTTTCCCCCATTTCAAGAAGCACGCAGTGGCAGTGAAACAGTATCTCCATGGATTGCTCCTGGTCTGATTTTATATTTATATTTGTACTGCCTGAAAACTGTAGAAGATGAGATAGTTCTTCCTTCATTCTTTCATATTTCTGCTATCTACAGCACCATCTGTTCACCGTCTCTCTTATTGCAGTTTCTCTCTGAAGTGCAGACTTCCTCCGTGGTAACCATCACAGCGAAGGCCATCTCCTCCCTCACTTCCCTCTTCGCTCAACTACCGAAATTGTGCAGAATGCTAGTGAAGGTGACATGTTTGTGCTAATCCGATCGGAATTTATTATTTTCCTTACATTGGATGGAATAGGAGTCGTCTACGTGTATTATAAATATTTTTTAAATCTCGAAAATCACATCAATAAACAACAAGACCCTAAATCTGCAATCTCCTAGGCTCTGGTCCGTCTGTGGACGCGAAAGACGTTGGAGGAACGATGCGCTGCCTATTTCGCGATGAATTCCCTCGTGAAGTCTGCACCCGATCAGTTCGCAATTCTATACAAGGTGAGAGAGGGATAAGGGTACGGGGTGAGTTAGAGTTACACGAGTAAGGTCCAATGCCAAACTATGAGGAGAATTTGTGAATCTATAGCAAATCAAATGGACTGTGCAACTAGCAATCTTGAATATTCTTTCAATCCATCGGTTACTTACTAATCTCCATTTCAGTCGTGCTACATGGGTTTTGTGTCTTGTTCTCGTGAAGTTTCTGCTGATTCGTGGCCTCTTCTCGTATTCATGCATCGATCCTTCGCCCAACTAACACTTCTCAATCCTAATGTGGCGTACCAGGTATGGTACTGTTTCAATGGAAATCGAGAATTATCGCAAATCATTGTCAGCATCAATGATTTCAATTACAGTATGCCTTCGTCTATATTCGACAGACAGCGATCCATATCAGAAATGCTGTGATCTCGAACAAGAGAAAGGTGGGCGAGTTGTGGTTATTAAATTGTGTTAAAATTTGGCATCCAATTTTCCATAAATGAGGCCAAATAATAAAATTTCTCTCATCAGGATCTCGTGCAATCAGTGTACAACTGGCAACTGATGCAGTGTCTCTACATGTGGACGAGAGTCATCTCACATGTTAGTTCATCTCTTTGATCCCTGGTCTTAGATGCTTATCTTATCTTCAATTAATCACTGAATCTCTTCATCCAGGCTCACTCATCGAACGAGGAAACGGAAGCACTGCGGGAACTGGCCTATCCTCTGGTCCAGATCATCCTCTCCACTCTCAAGTAAGTTTTTACCATCATTCATGGCTTTTGTTATTGTTTTACTCTTCGGTTAACTGATATTAGATTGCGATGAGTTTCAGACTCTTCCCCTCTCCTCGCTATCTCCCCCTTCGTGCTCACTGTGTCGAGTTGCTGCTGCAGCTGCAGGCAACTTGCGACAAGTACATCCCGACCCTCTCCTTGTCGGTCGAAGTGAGTCAACTTCATTATTTTTTTTTAATGGTAAATGACTAGTAGCAATAACAGTGGATTATCTTCGATGACCAACTAATCAATTCCTCTCTGAATTTCAGTTGATGTCCGAGATGATGTCGATCCTTCGATCGAAACCCCGTCAGACGAAGATTGCAGGCCACGCCCCCGATCTGACCAGCATGCTAAAGGCGACCACTCAACAGGTGAGAGGAGTTGTGTGAGGAAGAGGGGAAAGTAATGGCTTGATGTATGTTATGCAATACTCTGCATCAGTTAAAATCTATAAGGATCACGATAAACCTGATGTGGAAAATCTTTTAATTTGATAGTCAATGCGATGATTCTCAGGTGGAAGAACCACAGTGGCGAAAGGCGATGGTCGAGGAGATATTCAGGTGAGGATTAATTGCATTTCTTTACTTGACTGCTCTCTGCTACAACGTATTGACACAACATGTCTACGTGTTGACTGGTTGATTCTGGTTCCTCCAGTTTCTCATAGATTGATGCAATCAATTCCCTTGCAGACTACTGGTGCAGTCCTCTCACATCCTCGCTGCCCATCCCGCCTTCCCCGATGTCGTGTTGCCCCTCGTGCACAGGGTACGGTAGGAAGGGTGCACAGGGTGTAGGGAATAGTGCGAGGTTTAAAACATTCGGAAATGAAACGCTACCCGGAAAATCTGGTAAATATGGCAGACGATTGTTGTAACATTGGGTTGCAAATTGTTACAACAATCTTCTTTTTTGTAATTTATATTTTAAAAATATTTTGCAGCTTCGTTCGATGATCAAGGGATGCAAGAGTGCTGAGACGTGCACGATGTTGAAGAATCTCTGCGATAAACTGAAGGTATTTTTGAAGTTATGAAAATGAAATAGAATATTCTAAATGAATGCAAGGCAATGCAAAAACAATGAATAAATGAATGCAGGAGCATTCTGACTGGGTGCGTGCCACTCTCGCTCCTCGTCACGTCGATATCACCGACTCACTTAATATTGTCAGTTTTTTTCTGAATCGAAATTTACTTTACATTTTGAATATCAAATTCGCAATACTAGCTCACAAAACTGGCAATCACAATATTATGACAATCACAATATTAACACTTCTCATCTCTTCTCACAGTCAATTGCTTCCATTAGTAATCCTCCGTCTCTGCAGATTGGTCTCCGGTCGTCACTTCGAAATTCGTCGAGTCCTCTCGCTTCCTTCCATCAACAATGGATTAGATATTGGAAGATGAAGCAGAGATTACTCACAAAGGTTTGTTGGAAAGAATGAATAAGCTTGTTTAACAATCAATTGGAATTTACTTGTTCAAGGATGCATTTACTGCTGCTTTTCAGCAAAGAGTGTTCTGTGTTCAATAGCATTCCAACCTAATGCCACAATATCACAGCGATATTTTCAGTCGGATGCGAATCCTAACCAGAAGGAGGAGAAGAGTGAGAAGAAGGAGAAACTAGTGAAGAAGAAGGAAGAAAAGAAGAATAAGAAGGCGAGAATGGAAAAAGAAGAAGAGGATAGTGAGGTGGGAAAGTTTATGAAAGAGGTTTATTGGAAGATTTTACTGGCAAGAAAGTTTAGAATTTCTCCATAGTGTCTAAATTTAATTTTAATATTTTGAATGAAAATAAGAGAACTGATAGTAAAATAAAATATAATTTTAGAGTGAGGAAGAAGAGGTCGTTCCAGTGAAGAAATCAATGAAGAAGGGATCAGTGGATTCGAAGAAGAAGGGAAAGATAATCGGAAGAGTCAATGCAGATCCCTCTCTTCCCGATCAAGTGAATGACCTGGCTATATGGTCGGATGAAGATTAAGTCACTTCGACAAATACAGTTATGTTTGCACTTTGTTGTTTTGTTTCATGAGTTGTTAGTTACAATTGTTGCCGATGAATGATTTCATTCATTAATGACCCTTGCATAGTGATGAGCAAATACAAAAAAAAATCACATTTATCAAGAGAGAAATTGGACTAGAGAAAGAGAGAGATTGGAGTGAGATCCTATCTACTTGAATTCCTTGTGCCTATCACACTGCAAGTGGTGTGGACGTCTTGGTCTTGAGGAATCGGAAATGGCCGCGACGGCCTGCGCGAATCCCTCGTTCGAGTAGAACTCCTGTGATTCACAATTGATACGGTATAATTGAAGATTGATCTACATCAGAAGATTCACTCACACTCAGGATGTATTCGCGGGTGGTCTTGATGGCCGAAACACTGCCGATGTACGGGTGGCCAGATTGCGCGACCCATATGTGAGCCACGTGCTTCTGCAGGTTCTCCATGACTTCGTGGCTCGTGTCTGAGGTGCAAATGTTAGATAGGGTTTGAATACAGAGACTGCTCACCATCCTTCGTAACTCTGCATGTCAGAGACGTCATCGCTGTCTTCATCTGCAGTGCGGAGATCTCGTCGACGGCGAGACGCAGTGGGAAAAATCCGTCGCACTGCTCGAAGAGCTCGCTATCGGGGTTCTGGGGGCAGGAAGACCAGCCGCTGTTCTGCAATGAGAGGAATCAGAAGATGTACTCGATGAGGTAAGAATGAGTAAGTGGTAGAAGATGGTCAGCGGAGAAATATGAACATCCTAGCATGTATCAGTAGTGAAGGCTCTTCTATTTACTTACCGGACACGGGGTGTTCTTCGCCGGCTTGCTCGCCTGCACACCCTTCACCACTTCTCCATGGGTGTAGAGGAAGAGGAGAAGGTTCTTCCCCGGCAGATCCGTCTTCAGTTCCTTGATCTTCTGCAGCAGCTGTAACTATTTATTTCGAGGGTAATCGCACTCTTCTTTTCACGAGATCTATACCAGATGGATGAAATATAGGAAAGAAGTCGTACTATCTCTTTTATTCTTCACTAATCAATCTATTGTTCAGATGGAACGAATACTCACATCGCAGTAGCAGATCCAGTGGATGTTGACGACGGGGACGGACTCGTCGAATGGGCAAGACGTGTAGAGGCTCGTCTGCAATTTTATTTTATTTATGATATAAAAAAACTATGAAGCACTAACCGCTTTGTTCAAGTCCACGTTGATGATGTCGACGATGGCGATCTCCTCCTTGAGCATTCGTCTCCCCTTCTTCGCCGTCTTCTTCTTCCTCATCTCCGCCTCAATTTACACGATTGTTATTGAAACAAGAATAATACTAATGTTTTCCTCTTTCATCATCTTTCTCTCGTACCTCATCTCCATCCTGTGCTCCCTTCTCCGCGTCTTCCGGTTGCTGAAAGTGTCAACTTGAATTATTTTTTAATGAAATTACTACTAAAATGACTAGAAACACAAATTAGCCAAGCCTCGAATTCTATTTCACCGAATGATCACCGAATGAATAAATTTTCATTCAGACTCTTCCCGCTCCCTAGAATGGTTGGATTCCCCCCGAACAACGTCTCAGTTCACTACTAAAAGTAGCAAGAATTTACTGGCGGAATAGAAGTGAATAACTGGTGAGTCATGTTTTGTGAGAAATGAATAGAATAAACGAAGAAAATAGTGCTTCGAAACATCTCACTGTCAGTAAGCAAAATTAATCATAATGGATTCTATGGAGTCTACCGAGTCTATGGAAATTTCCAATCATACCTTGACCTTGGGCTGACGAATCTCTTCCGCGGTCGTCTCCTTTTGCTTCTCGTTTTCCCTCTCCTTCTTCTTCCTCGCCTGTGAGTCATGTTAATTGAACAAGAAACTAGGTGCATATTTTAGTCAATGAAGCATTGCAACCGATATGATAGAAGACTAATTTAAAGACTAAAGAGTGATTGAAGAGAATCAGAATGAGATGAGTTTCCCAAAATGGACAATTGATTGGAGATTTCACTCACCATCTCAGCCACTCTCTTAGCTGCTGCTTGAGTGGTTGCCCCTCTCGAGTCTCCTCCCACTCCCGCTCGAAGGAATCCTCTGAAATAAAAAGATGTTTCAATCTAGTATAGTAATCAAGGATTCGATATGAAAATAGATAAGCTACTGAAAAAAGTGTAAGATCTTAGAATACTGTTACTGATAGCAGGTGCGGATACGGGTAGTCTCTAATGAAAGTTCGGTTGTAGAATTTGTTTTTGGAAAGATCGGCTGATGAATGATAGGAGAATGAAGAGAAGCTATGACTACGATACTTGTAGCGGTATGAGTACGGTAGTCAATGGGAGAGGTTTGGTTGTTGTGGTAAGAGATCAATTTCTTGATAAGCAAGAGAGGGAATCTGTTCTAGTTCAATTGTGGGCTTCAATGGTAAATCTTCAGTCACGGGATTGAATGGTCAAGGGATCAATTACTCCATTTTTCATTGTTCATTTACTCTGCGTCTAACAACCGAACAAGGTACGATAGTGGTATGGGATAATTGTGGATACGGTAGAGGGGTTGGATATTCAATGGGCGTTACCTCGAGGCACACGTGAGGAGGAACGGCGCCAGCAGGAGGAAAAGGACGCAAGCCTTCAGCACTCCGAAGAGAAGATCGTCGACCAGCAAAAGAGGCATCGAGGCACACATCTGCAATGATACGGTAGGTGAGAGAGAAGATCGATAAACGAGAGGCGACAGTACTTTCGACACGACCGGACAACACGGAACGACGATTGGAAAGTGAATGAGAGAGAGTCTTTATGTGTTGCAAATGCAAATCTTTCACTAGGAATGAATTATGAGTAGGATGTAGTTCAGTTTTCATAAGGACTGTAGTTCGCTTGGATGAATAAATGATTGCTGCCGGTAAATAGGGTTCTTTACACGTTGTTCGTTTGTTTCATGCCTTTTTATTGTTGTCGATGAATGAATCGATTATTAATGATCATTGCACAATGATGAGCTACGAGATACATTTTATTCAATGGATGCCGAAAATAGAAGGAAAAGAAGAATTTGAGGGATGTGAGTGAATCTGTCGTAAGGAGATTGTGGCGAATCAGAATCACGTCTCTCACCGTTTCTCGCACTCTCTCTCCTGTCAGAAAGACGAGAGAATGTGTAGAATGAAGAGACTTCTATCACTTCTTTCAACTTCACTCCTGTATTCTTCTAGTGGTGATGGCACGGTTTGGAACTCGCGTTTAGGATCCCAGTTTTTGTGGTCCTTAAAGTCACCGTTCGCGTGTTTATAAACGCTAGTTTTGTAGTTTTCCCTTCTTCATTTCGGTAGTTGTAGCACGATGCCATTTTTCATCCGTTTTGGGATTCGTTTACAGTGTCATTTAGGAACCAAAAAAAACAGGGTTCCTAAACGTGAGTTCCAAACCGTGCCATCACCCTTCCAGTTGGTCCCCCGCTCGATTCACTCAACAATGGAAAGGACGAGATGATGCTGGCGTAAGAGGAATAGCTTTTATCTTGAATCTCTCCATTTCGCACGCTCTCTCATTCTCTTTGGAGATCGCGAAATGAAGAGTCATTCCATTCTTTCCTCACCTTCGTGATGAGCAAAATCCCCTTTTGCAGTGCAGGAGCTGAGCTCATCAACAATCTCTTCGAAACACGTAATTCATCATCTCGAATTCCTTCCTACTAATCTTCATTTCAGCAAGAATCGATGAGAAGGAGCGTGACTTGGCATGGGATCGGATCTGCACTCGACCCGCACTTATGGATGCTATCGTCAGTTCTCTCTTCTTATTTCCCCTATTCTTTTGCATTTCTACGACATGAAAATTACTCATGGAAATACATTCGTCACTCTTTCACTTGCAGCAAAAAATGAGCTTATGAAGCACCGAATTGACAATTATACTCTCTGTCTTCCCGTCTAGGAGATTTTGTTTAGCAATCAAGAAAAAAAAATTTGTTGCCAGAATTCAGGAATTTCATTTCTCTGTGCTATCTTAAATTGCAATATAAATACGGAAGCAACTTCAAAAATGATCATCATAACAAGAACAATGCAAAAGATTCGATCAGGATGAGATTCGAACTCACGCGGGCAGAGCCCATTGGATTAGCAGTCCAACGCCTTAACCACTCGGCCACCTGATCACATGGAATGGTTCGTCAAAATATGTCCTAACATGTAAGTATTGCAAATCTCTGATCCATTGTTTGGCTTCGTCTCCAGCCATTGCTCTTTCATTTTTTCCTATCGAGATGTTTTTCGTGTAGTTAGTCTGAACCCAATCTTCCCCCGATCTGTTGAATATTATTCTGCCTACACTCTGCTGTTTTGTTTCATACATTGCAGAATGATTACTGCTAATGAATGATTTTATTCATAATTGGCTCTTTCAATAAATGGAAATGGGGAATCATAATTAAACGAGAAACTCGGGGTTTCTATTAGCCATGCAGTAATGTGGCTTGGGGTGTTTCTTGCTCTTGGGTAGACTGATTCGATAGAGAGCAGCACAGATGTTCTCCGAAGAGGCGATGGCCTGTTAATTATTGATTCTTTCCAGAGGGTTACGCCATCTTGATTAATCCACATAATCAGATGCATGGACTCACAGCGAGGATGAAGGGGCGGGTCGTATCCGTGTATGTACCCGTGATGTACTGCGTGCCCTCCTTCGCGACCCAAATGAGGGCGACGTTGGTCGGCAGTCCTCTCGTGAAGACGTTCTTCGTCTCTGAGAAAAAGAGATGAGAGGGGAATAATGCACACTAACCGTACTGTCGACGAGGCTCCTTCTGCACGTCAGGGCAGCCAGCACCGAGTGATTGGGGAGGCGGCCCAGCTCCCAGATCACCTTCTCCAGAGGGAAGGCTCCTCCAAAGTTGTTCCAATAGGGAGAATCGTCAGACTGAGGGCAGTCTTTGGAGCGCGCGTTCTGTAAGTATCACTTTATGTCTTGGAATGTTTATTTATGCAGAGTTGTTGAGATATTTATAGTCCGATTAAATCCCGAAATATCTCAGCACATTTTCTACTATCCTTACCGGGCACTTCTTTGACTCAGAGGGCTTGCAGACTTGGGTGGCCTTGAGTACTGTCCCGTGGGAGTGGAAGAAGATGACGAGGACACGATCCGGGTACTTTCCTCCCAGCTGGATGATCGTGTCCTTGACCTGAAATGAACCATATTGCAATGATGATTACGGAATTCTCTTGAGTGGCAATTGTAGTACTCACATCGCACCAGCATCTCCACTTCTTCACAACGTGGGGAGTGGACTTGCCGAAGGGCGTGATCGGAGTGTGGACGGGCTACAATTATATTTCATTGACTAGAGTTCTCAAATAGATACACTATCAATAAGGAGAATGGAATGGAAAGTGCAAGAACTGACGAGGAGATCCACATTGACGAAATCGAGGATGAGGAGTTTCCTCCTCAGCGTTTCCGGGATCTCCATCTCGCCTTGGATCCATGCATCCCTCTCTTTCTTCGCCTTCCCTCCTCTCCTCATCACCTTAATTTACGAATGTATTTGTGAAAGAATACTACGTTTATTTCCCTTCCTTACCTTATCGCCCTCCTCCGCGCCTCTGGCTACCTTCGGATCTGCCATTCGATGCGCCTGAAATTGTCAAAGTTCCACAGATATAATGACATTAGTTATGCCACATATTTGCTTCCCCATGTCATTGGTGAAATAGGATTCTAACTCAGCAATGATCTCATTCTCATTCGACTTCTCTCATTTCACTTCGCACGGTCGTAATCTCTCTCTCTCTATTTCATCGGATTCAGATCTCAGTAGGGATCAATGATTGGACAGTCTTCTCTTTCCAGCTATTATATCACTCACATGTGGCTGATTCGCCAGCATCACAGCCCTCTTGATCGCCTTCCACTTCCTCTTCGGCAGTCTCTTCCTCTTCGGCTCTGCCTGCAATTTTATTCAATATTATCCCGTATTCTTCCAAGTAAGCATTCATTTGTAATGAGAGTCTGAACCATCGAAATAGTATTGAAGAGGACCGATGTATCGATTGAATTTTAGTACTTGATCTATTGATCTATTGCACTATTTCACCTTCTTCCTTCCTTTCTTCTCGTCCTTCTTCTCCTCCTCCTTCTTTTCATCTTCCTTCTTCTCATCCTTCTTCTCATCCTTCTTCTCCTCTTTCTACCCCTCCTTCCTTCCTCCATCCTACAAGGAAACTCAGGTTAGTAGTGTTTTCCCACATTTCATTCCATGTTATTTCTAGGAATGATTACAAACGAATATGTGATAATTATTCGGGACCAAGGACTGTTGAATAAGCATCTCTTCAACTGATTTTCCCTCTAATTTCGAGTACTTTTCTCCCAAAGTTTCATTGAGAATCCATCCAAGGAAGTGAAAATGGAATAACTTTTAGGAAAATTGCACTATTCAGATCATTCTCACCACCTTCTTTACATTTTTCTTGGCCGATCCCCTTGTCGTCCTCTTCGACGACCCACTTCCTCGTTTGGCGGCGGATCGAAGCACTCTGAGAAGATTATTTTAAGATTATCGAGAATACTGTATCTGAGAGTAGATTACTGTATCTGGTGTGAACTGGAATATGATCCTTCGGATTACGATTGCTAGGGTATTCCAGTATACACAGATCGTTTGTGGATTATTCTAGTGAGAAGAACGACTGATGATATGGTTTGAAGAATGGAGTACGAAAGGTTTTGAGTAAGATGAAGTTCAGCAAGAAAGAAACTTGTTCTGTGATAGTGTATCAGTCAAGTTCGATTCATCTATTCTACATTTTCTTTTGATGTGCTTCGAGAAATACAGTAAGATAGGCAAGCGCGTCTATGGAAACTAGTTAAGGCGAGGGAAGAAAGTAAGGTGGACGGATTATTGAATGAGAGATACGGTAGCAGATGGGTACGGTATTCAAGGACATACCGCGATCCGCAGAGCAGCAGTGAGGAGAGGAGGAGGGGCACGCTTTGCGCCACTGCGAAGACGAGGCGATTAAAGATTGGTAGAGAGGAGCCATCTGGAATGATACGGTAGGTGAGAGGAGAAGATCGATAAAGAAGAGGCGACAGTACTTTCAACGAGACCGAAGAGCACAGAAAGACGCGTCTTGAGTGAATGGAAAGTGAACGAGAGAGAGTCTTTGTGTGTTGCAAATGAGCGATTTGCATAATGTCGTCTATTCAGATTCGTTGATCTCATCAATTGCAGTAAGGGAAGGAGGGATATCTCGTTACTGATTGATAGTTTGAAGACAAGATAAGAGTGACCGAGTGAATATATTTCACGACAAATGAATTATGAATTGCAATCCCTCCAGTAATGCAGTTTACAAGCACGGATAAATATTAGAAATTTGTTGATTTGTGATTGTTTTCCGGCTACCGTAAATTTTTTCATGGTGAATGTCGATGAATGAATCAATTCATTGTTGATTCTTGCAATGATAAGCGATGCTGGTGGTTTTTCCAACGAATGCCCAATAGAAGGTGAAATAGGAACACATACTCGGCGTTCCTTATAGCCATGATGCAGTGCAGATTGAGACACTTCTTGGACTAGAGTCGATTAATGAGACCTCGCAAGAGGATACAAATGCCGCAACTATTCGGTGAAAAAAATGATTAATTCCAGTTTGCTATGCGAAGAGAAAAGTTTATTAGGATTGGTTAGCAGAAGAAGTAAGAGAGACTGCAACCAGCCGGGGTCTGGTGCTGTTTCTATTCAGGGGGTGATGCTGTCCTAATGTTCGAAAGTGAATGACGGACGAGACAGTGAATATGGCGTTATCACAATGGTTGGGAATAAAATGGCGTGCCAGACAAGTCGTCGTGATAGCACGAGCTGTCTTGTTGAGTCGAGTACTGAAGAGAATGCACAATGAATAATCCGAGCGACGCGAGTGGAGAACAGTTGTCATTCTTCCATTACCAGTCATAAAATAAATAATTTCCCCATACAAACAATTACAATATAAATTAGAAATTTTTTGATATGCATCAATAATTTCAAATAGTCTACAATTCATTCCTGCAGATTCACTTCGTTCTGATCGGTTCTTTCTGATTTGAGGGAACTGAAAAGTAACGGTACGCATTCATTTTCACCCTATAGTTTCCTTACCTCATTGTTTTTCGTGGTAGAAATTAACGATTTGCGATGCTTATCTAGATATTACAGATTCGCCTTCCTTGGGTGCTCATAGCGTGAGTGGCATTCAGTTGCTTCTCTCCTGAACTCAAGAGAGGTTCCTGTTCTCTTATGGAATTCTTTTATCGATTAATGATCAGGAGTCGTTTCCATATGGTCAGATGAAGATTAAGGTAACTTCGACAAATACAGTTATGTTTGTACTTTCTTGTTTTGTTTCATGAGTTGTTAGTTACAATTGTTGTCGATGAATGATTTCATTCATTAATGACCCTTGCATAATAATCATTCATTCATTCATTCAACAATGAATGAATGAATGAATGAATGAAAAAAAAATCTTTATTGAACCGAGAGGGGTGGGCTGAGGACTACGAGAAGTGGAGGTGCCGATCGCATTTGAAATAATGCGGGCGTCCTTCTCTTCCCGGTGTGGAAATGCAGGTGACGGCCTTCGCAAGTGTATCGTTCGTGAATATCTCCTGCGATTTACAATTGATACGGTATAATTGAAGATTGATCTTCATCAGAAGATTCACTCACAGTCAGGACGTATTGTCTGGTAGCTTGGACGGTACTTGCGGTGGCGTAGTACTTGTTCCTTGCTTGCACGACCCAGATTAGGGCCATGTGCTTCTCAAGGTCCTCCATCACTCTGTGGTACGTGCCTGAGGTGCAAAGGTTAGATAGGGTTTGAATACAAAGACTGCTCACCGTCATTCGTCCCACGGCACGTGACTGCCGTCACAATTGTCTTCAATCTCAATTTGGTGATCTCGTCGAGCACGTTACGGAGGGGAAAGAATCCATTCTTGTTGAAGGTCTCGTAGTGCTCGTAGTCGGGGTGTTGGGGACAGGAGGAGGAGCCATTGTGCTGCAATGAGAGGAATCAGAAGACGTACTCGATGAGGAAAGAATGAGTAAGTGGTAGAAGATAGTCCGCGGAGAAATACGAACATCCTAGCATGTATCAGTAGTTAAGGCTCCTCTATTTACTTACGGGTCACGGTCTATTCGTCGCCGACTTGCTCACTTGTATGCCCCTGACTACTTCTCCATGGGACAGGAAGAAGAAGAGGAGGATCTTGCCCGAGTAGTCCTCCTTCAGCTTCCTGATGGCCGGCATCAACTGTAAGTATTTGTTTAGAAGGTAGTCACACTCTTCTTTTCACGAGATCTATACCAGATGGATGAAATATAGGAAAGAAGTCGTACTATCTCTTGTATTCTTCACTAATCAATCTATTATTCAGATGGAACGAGTACTCACGTCGCATTGGCAGATCCACTCGATCTTGATGTGGGGCACGGAGTCGTCAAACGGAACGACGGTGTATACGGTCTGCGATTTTACATTATTTATAATATAGAAAGAACGATGAAGAACTAACGGAGTTGGGCAGATCCGGGTTGACGAGATGGATGATGACGAGCTTAGAGAGGAGCGCCTTGCGGATTCGTCTGTCCTTCTTCTCCACCTTCCTCACCACTGTCTTCTTCTTACTCGTCCCCTTAATTTGCACGTTGTTATTGAAAAAAAGAATAACACTATAATGTTTTCCTCTTTCATAATCTTTCACTCGTACCTCATCTCCATCCAATGCTCCTTTCTCCGCGTCCTTCACGCGCTGAAAGTGTAATTAAAATATTTTTTTATGAAATGACTGCTACAATAACTGGAAAATCAAATTAGTCGAGCCTCGAATTCCATTTCACCGAATTTTCGTTAAATTTTCATTCAGACTCTTTCCCGCTCCCTAGAATGGTTGTATTCCCTCAAACAACATCTGTCAGTTCTCTACTAAAAGTATCAAGAGTTTACTGGAAGATAGAAGTGAATAACTGGTGAGTCATGTTTTGTGAGAAATGAATAAGAGAAGAGAAGAGAATTTTGCTTCAAAATGAATCGTAATGAATCCGAGTCTATTTATATTTCCAATCATACCTTCCCCTTGGGCTGTCGTATCTTCTTCATATGCGCAACCAGCTGTGCCTTACGCTGCGGAATCGTCAGCTTCGGTTTTCTCTGAAATTTCATTCGTTTTCATTCTGAAGGAGGAGGAAGCTCCCATCCAATCATACACTAGAGATTGGAAATGAGGCGTGTGCCTATAGAATATTGAAGAATTACGATAGGAATAGAGTATTCGATCTCTCGATAATCTTTCAATATCATTTCATGCAGTCTCACCTCCCTTTCATTCTTCTCTTTCTTCCTTTCCTTCTCCCCACTCTTCTCTCCATCAGAGGAGCTGCTTCTCTCCTCTTCTTCCGATCCAGAGGAGGACTCCTCCTTCTTCCTCGCCTGTGAGTCATGTTAATTGAACAAGAAACTAGATGCATATCTTTAGTCAATGAATCATTACAACCGGTGTGTGACAATAGTGGATGTCTAAAGAGTGATTGAAGAGAATCAGAATGAGATGAATTTCAGAAAATGGACAACTGATTGGAGGTTTAACTCACCATCGCCGCCGCTCTTATCGCTGCTGATCGAGTGGTTGGACCACTCGAGTCCCCTCCTGCTCTGCTCTTCGAACTCGTCTGGAATGAAAGATGTTTCAACCTAGTATAGATATCAAGGAAACGGTAGGATACGGTGTGTAAGTGGATGAGCTACTGTAATATGTGTAAGATCTTAGAATACTGTTACTGATAGCAGGTGGAGATTCGTGTAGTCTCTAATGAAAGTTCGGTTGTAGAATTTGTTCTTGGAAAGATCAGCAGATGAATGGTAGGAGAATGAAGAGACTACGATACTTGTAACGGTATGAGTACGGTAGTCAATCGAACAGGGTTGGCTCTTGTGGTAAGAGATCAAGTTCTTGATAAGCAAGAGAGTGAATCTTTTCTAGTTCAATTGTGGGCTTCAATGGTAAATCTTCGTCACGGGATCAATTACTCCATTCGTCATTGTTAATTTAATGTGCATCTAACAATCGAAAAGGCACGATAATGGTATGCGATAATTCAGGATACGGTAGAGGGGTTGGATATTCAATGGGTGTTACCTCGAGAGACAGGAGTGGAGGAGGGGCGCGAGAGCCAACAGCAGGAGGAGAAGGGCACCCGCCTGCACGCCACTCCACACAAGATTGTCGCCCACTAGAAGAGGGATCGACACAGTCATCTGCAATGATACGATAGGTGAGAGAGAAGATCGATTAAGGAGAGGCGACAGTACTTTCAACGAGACCGGAGAGCACAGAAAGACGCGTCTTGAATGATTGGAAAGTGAATGAGAGAGAGTCTTTGTGTGTTGCAAATGAGCGATTTGCATACCTAATGTCGTCTATTCAGATTCGTTGATCTCATCAATTGCAGTGAGGGAAGGAAGGATATCTCGTTACTGATTGATAGTTGGAAGAGAAGAGAAGAGTGACCGAGTGAATAGATTTCACGACTAATTAATTAAGAGTAGAAAGCGATTCTGTTTTCATTAGAACTTTCGCATCGAGGAATAAATGATTGCTTCCGGTAAAAAAATAGGTCTATTAACATGTTGTTCTTTTGTTTCATGCCTTTTAATTGTAGTCGATGAATGAATCGATTTATTATTTGTTATGTAGCGGACTGTCCTTCACTCAAGAGGGAAAGGGAAGAGAGCTTTATCGCAAGCAACAGGCCACGACGGCCGCACAACAAGGAAGGACGAGTCAGAGGGGACGAGGGACGAGAGAGTCGCTCGATTATGCAAAGGGTGCATGCTAATTGGTTCGGGGAGGAGAGAGACGATCAATAAGGCGAGAGGGGAAGAAGGGGATCGACTGATCTGCACGTATGCAAATGGGAGATAGGGGAAAGGGGACGGCATAGTGCACGTCAGCAATTAGGGTAATTGACTAGAGTGGAGAGGGAGCATCCCTCTATACAACACCTCCCTCCAAGATTCTAACTTGGAGAGAATCTGAACAAGTAAATAGTCAATTACTGTGAGTCAATAAACAATGGGGCCACGATCGAAGCACTTTGGTCGGGGAATCATTCTTCGATTTGATTTTTGATCCCGCAGTCGGCAGCGAATTTCTCCGGCAGTGCTCGAATCCTCGTAGACCATCTCGAGGTGATGGCCTTGTCGTCGTCGTCATCGATCGATTGATTCTCCTCGACCGTAGTCGCATCCTTCTCAGTCTCGTTCTCGACTCCAGGTTTATTCTCATTACTTCTTGATAGTGACATCTCACTATTCCAACAATTCTCATT
>LS587830.1:783012-798945 GCA_900490775.1 Pristionchus maxplancki | reverse complement strand
ACATGGAACATCGTTGATGTGTGTCTCGGTAGATCCATTCCTGCTAGCATCACAATTGCCTTGAACTGCTCCAGGGGCATATCCCTGATGTTAGCTTCCTCTACTACCCGATTCACAATTCCAGAGAACTCCTTGATGTCGTCGCACCTTAGCTTCGACATCTTCAGGCCAAACACATCCAATCTCTTCTCGAATTCTGACTTCTTATCACCGAACAAATCCAGCATTATCGTGATAATCTCTTCGAAACTTAGATCGGATGGCTTCCTGGGCCTGATGTGATCTACCAACTGCTTATAGACCTTGTCGTCCACATGACGCAGCAACAACCTTCCCTTGTCACAATCGTCCATTTCCTTCAGATCAATCTCGAATATCTCTCTGTGACGATCGATCCATATATCGAAAGTCATCCCATCCACTGGGTTATACGAGAAATTCCTGATCTGCTTCTCTAGAGCATCGATACTTGGTCCCTTGTGTCTTGTACCATCAGACATCTCCGACCGCGTATCCGTTCTCTCTGGTCTTTCACTCAACAGAGCCTGAATGGCATCATTCTGTTGTTTCATTGCTTCCTGTTGGCTCTTAATCTGTGCTTTCTGATTCTCCATTTGTGCTTTCATCAACTCAGTCTGTTCTCTTTGTGCTGCGAGCTGATTATTGTGAGCTTCGATCATCTTTGCCATCATTTGCATAACCGCCGCATTGGCATCTCCGCCAGTCTTGTCAGCCATCGTTATGACACGTCACCCAACTATGGTGAGTGCGAACAGCGAAGAATTCCGGTTACACAGTTCCGTGACTGCCCGCAATTATAGAATATTTTGTACTGAATACACAGCTTGGCTGCCAGTACTCGCACAGTTACACAGCACAGCTGCCTGTACGCAGAGTCTTCACGAAAGACTCAACGAAAACGCGCTACAACCAGAAAACAGAAAGACAGACACGCTCAATCGTGAGTACTGAACGCCAATGTTATGTAGCGGACTGTCCTTCACTCAAGAGGGAAAGGGAAGAGAGCTTTATCGCAAGCAACAGGCCACGACGGCCGCACAACAAGGAAGGACGAGTCAGAGGGGACGAGGGACGAGAGAGTCGCTCGATTATGCAAAGGGTGCATGCTAATTGGTTCGGGGAGGAGAGAGACGATCAATAAGGCGAGAGGGGAAGAAGGGGATCGACTGATCTGCACGTATGCAAATGGGAGATAGGGGAAAGGGGACGGCATAGTGCACGTCAGCAATTAGGGTAATTGACTAGAGTGGAGAGGGAGCATCCCTCTATACAACTTCCTTGTTGTGCGGCCGTCGTGGCCTGTTGCTTGCGATAAAGCTCTCTTCCCTTTCCCTCTTGAGTGAAGGACAGTCCGCTACATAACAGAATAAATGATTGCTTCCGGTAAAAAAATAGGTCTATTAACATGTTGTTCTTTTGTTTCATGCCTTTTAATTGTAGTCGATGAATGAATCGATTTATTATTGCTCATTGCAAAATGATGAGCTACGAGATAACGTACCGCAGAGTTTCCCCCCAGACGGGCGCGCCGCGGCGGGGCGCGGAGGGTCGCCCAAGGTCGCCCCGACTTTGAGGGAGCTTTTGACCCTTTGAAAATGTGTAGTTTTCTGGCTATTTTTGGCTATAGCCTCCTCTCATCGAGGCCCATCGATCTGTGAAATCAGATTTGTGAATTTTCACTTTGATCTCTGATCTTTGCGCATGTGAGCCATTTCACCCCTTTCTCATTTGCATTTTCCCTTGTCTGGGGAGAGCGGCTTTGTCCACCCTTCACTCTGTCCATTCACTGTCTCGCTGCTCGTTTGGTTGTGTATCTGCTCTCGTTTATGTCGTTTCTCCTTCAGATCTACAGTACATCGGCGCACGCTACCGTACCCATGGAGTCGTCTCTTTATGTGTCAAATGATAACAACAATTCAATTTTGTCAATGGTTGTTATGTGACGCCAAACTAACGAGGTAACACTATCTCGTGACTGTTTTTTTTCGATTTTCAGGTGGTCTACCGCACGGCGTCTTGGCAACGTTCCAAAAACCAATTTCGCGGCGAGACCACAGCAGTACTCTCTCATTTTCGCGTGCTCTCTCGCCTTGTCTTTGCTTCTCTCGCTATCTCTCGACCACCCCCTATAGAATGCCGTGCTACCGCGCAAGTTGTCTTACTTTTTCTGTGACCTATCAATATAATGCAAGTTCACTGATGTGGATTCTTGTTTTCGCATGGTAAGCATGGAAAAATTAAATGAACCAAAATTTAAGGGGTGAAATCTGGTCGAAATCGAATAAAAATTTAAAAATCGATGAAATGTGCATTACTGTAACTCATGAGTGTGACCTAATGACGCGCGCGCGCTCTGTCGAACAAGTCTTTTCGAGGGTTACGGTTTCTCGCTTTTCGAAAACCTGCTACCTTTTTTCTCTTGTTTTGAACCATTCCCTTCCATTTTTCAACTGTTTTTGGTGTGATCTTGCGCGTTGTCCGCTTCATCACGGTTCCGTTGCAGGTGGTCGTCCTTCCGCAGTCAGCTCGGCCCGATGCGACTCTCTCAACTTCTCGCCCCCCTCTCCATTTTGATCAGATTGGTCCCTTTTCCGATATGGGATATGGGACCTATGGGGAATGTGGGAACGGGGGGTTGCTTGTGAGGAAAATTTCCCAGGTTCGAGTCCTTCGGGACGATTCGTGATTTGAGACGGCCGCACAACGAGGACAACTTTGCGCATTGGGAGTGGTGGGGGATGAAGAGGGAATGAAAGGTGCCACGGCGCGTCTGAATTCGTGGTTTAGTGGAGTCATAGCAAATCTGGTAAATATGGCAGACGATTGTTGTAACATTGGGTTGCAAATTGTTACAACAATCTTCTTTTTTTGCAATTTATATTTTTAAAATATTTTGCAGCTTCGTTCGATGATCAAGGGATGCAAGAGTGCGGAGACGTGCACGATGTTGAAGAATCTCTGCGATAAACTGAAGGTATGAAAATGAAATTTAATATTCTAAATAAATGCAAGGCAATGCAAAAACAATGAATAAATGAATACAGGAACATTCTGAAAGGGTGCGTGCCACTCTCGCTCCCCGTCACGTCGATATCACCGACTCTCTTAAAGAAGGAGTCCCACGAGGTGAAAAGTAGTGTTGGCAATACGAGCTTTGCGGGCCCGCAACAGAGGCGAGGTCACGTTGCGGGCCCGCATCCCTCCTCCTCCTCTATTGCGGGCCCGCAACGGGGAAGGAAAAGGTTGCGGGCCCGCAACGCCCGCAACGTTCCGCAACGAGAGAAAGGAATGCTCTCTCGATTTTGCACACTCTCTCGCCGTTCTTTCCCTTCCTTGCTCTCGTTGCGGGCTGATGCGGGCGTTGCGGGCCCGCATCCCTCTCCCTCCCCCGTTGCGGGCCCGCAACGCGATCTCTCTCTCGTTGCGGGCCCGCAATCTCGCAATCGTATTGCCAGCCCTAGTGAAAAGGTGGGCTCCCACCACGAAAGACGTGCAGAATCAATGCAAATACTGTAAGGAAGAGGGTGAGAGAGCGAGAGAGTCAGACAAACAGAGTGCTCCCTCCTCCCCTCTCCCTTCCCTTCTCCCTCTTCCCCCCTTCCCTTTGCACCGCGCATCTTGATTTTCCCTGCATTATCGGAAAACTTTGCGCGTGCATAGCTCCCTTCAAAGTTGAGCTATAGACTTCAAATTTTGGATTTGCACTAGGATTCAAGGGATAAACATGGCTACGCTTCCAGATTGTCTACGAAAAAACTCGTGGGACGGCTTCTTTAATATCGTCAGTATTTTTTTCCCTTGCCATGCTTATTTTACATTTCGAAAATCAAATTTACCATACTAGCTCACAATACTGTCATGACAATCACAATATTAACACTTCTCATCTCTTCTCACAGTCAATTGCTTCCATTAGTAATCCTCCGTCTCTGCAGATTGGTCTCCGGTCGTCACTTCGAAATTCGTCGAGTCCTCTCGCTTCCTTCCATCAACAATGGATTAGATATTGGAAGATGAAGCAGAGATTACTCACAAAGGTTTGTTGGAAAGAATGAATAAGCTTCTTTGTCAATAGTTGCTTGATCAAGGATGATTACATGATCTGTTGCTGTCTAGCTAACAAAGGTTTTGTAAGAGTGTTCTGTGTTCAATAGGCTTGCAACCTAATGCCACAATATCACAGCGATACTTTCAGTCGGATGCGAATCCTAATCAGAAAGAGGAGAAGAGTGAGAGGAAAGAGAAAGTAGTGAAGAAGAAGGAAGAAAAGAAGAATAAGAAGGCGAGAATGGAAAAAGAAGAAGAGGATAGTGAGGTGGGAAAGTGCTATGATAGTCGTATATTGAACGACTTTTTACTTGCAAAAGAAAGTTTAGAGTTTCTCCGTAGCGTATAAATACGATTTTGAGATTTCGAACAAAAATAAGAGAACTGATAGAAAAATATATAAATGCAGAGTGAAGAGGAAGAAGTCGTTCAAGTGAAGAAATCAATGAAGAAGGGATCAGTGGATACGAAGAAGAAAGGAAAGCTAATCGGAAGAATCAATGCAGATCCCTCTCTTCCCGATCAAGTGAATGATCTGGCTACATATATGGTCAGATGAAGATTAAGTAACTTCGACAAATACATTTATGTTTGCACTTTGTTGTTTTGTTTCATGAGTTGTTAGTTACAATTGTTGCCGATGAATGATTTCATTCATTAATGACCCTTGTAATGTGACGAATTTGGGGCAAATATTCGTTTATTTTTCCGAGACTAGGAATCATAATACACATTAGATGAGGAACTCGGGGTTTCGATTTGCCATTAAATAATGAGGCTTGGTGTTTTTCTTGCTCTTGGGTAGGCTGATTCGGTAGAGAGCAGTACAAATATTCTCCGAAGAGGCGATAGCCTGTAAATTATTGATTCTTTCCAGAGGGTTACGCCATCTTGATTAATCTACATAATCAGATGCATGGACTCACTGAGAGGATGAAGGGGCGGGTCGTATCCGTGTATGTGCCCGTGATGTACTGCGTGCCTTCCTTCGTCACCCAAATGAGGGCGACGTTGGTCGGCAGTCCTCTCGTGAAGACGTTTTTCGTCTCTGAGAAAAAGAGATGAGAGGTGAATAAGCCACACTAACCGTACTGTCCACGAGGCTCCTTCTGCACGTCAGGGCAGCCAGCACCGTGTGATTGGGGAGGCGGCCCAGCTCCCATATCACCTTCTCCAGAGGGAAGGCTCCTCCAAAGTTGTTCCAGTATGGAGAGTCGTCAGACTGAGGGCAGTCTTTGGAGCGGGCGTTCTGTAAGTATCACTTTATGTCTTGGAATGTTTATTGATGCAGAGTTGTTGAGATATTTATAGTCCGATTAAATCCCGAAATATTTCAGCACATTATCTACTCTCCTTACCGGGCACTTCTTAGACTCAGAGGGCTTGCAGACTTGGGTGGCCTTGAGTGCTGTCCCGTGGGAGTGGAAGAAGATGACGAGTACACGATCGGGGTACTTTCCTCCCAGCTGGATGATCGTGTCCTTGACCTGAAATGAACCATATTGCAGTGAAGATTACGGAATTCTCTTGAGTGGCAATTGTAGTACTCACATCGCACCAGCATCTCCACTTCATCACAACATGGGGAGTGGACTTGCCGAAGGGCGTGATCGGAGTGTGGACGGGCTACAATTATATTTCATTGACTAGAGTTCTCAAATAGATACACTATCAATAAGGAGAATGGAATGGAAAGTGCAAGAACTGACGAGAAGGCCCTCATTGACGAAATCGAGGATGAGGAGTTTCCTCCTCAGCGTCTCCGGGATGTCCATCTCGCCTTGGACCCATGCATCCCTCTCCTTCTTCGCCTTCCCTCCTCTCCTCATCACCTTAATTTACGAATGTATTTGTGAAAGAATACTACGTTTATTTCCCTTCCTTACCTTATCGCCCTCCTCCGCGCCTCTGGCTACCTTCTGATCTGCCATTCGATGCGCCTGAAATTGTCAAAGTTCCACAGATATAATGACATTAGTTATGCTACATAGTTGCTTCCCCATGTCATTGGTGAAATAGGATTCTAACTCAGCAATGATCTCATTCTCATTCGACTTCTCTCATTTCACTTCGCACGGTCGTAATCTCTCTCTCCATTTCATCGGATTCAGATATCAGTAGGGATCAATGATTGGACAGTCTTCTCTTTCCAGATATTATATCACTCACATTTGGCTGATTCGCCAGCATGACGGCCCTCTTGATCACCTTCCACTTCCTCTTCGGCAGTCTCTTCCTCTTCGGCGGGGCCTGCAATTTTATTCAATATTGTCCCGTATTCTTCCAAGTAAGCATTCATTTGTAATGAGAGTCTGAACCATCGAAATAGTATTGAAGAGGACCGATGTATCGATTGAATTTTAGTACTTGATCTATTGATCTATTGCACTATTTCACCTTCTTCCTTCCTTTCTTCTCGTCCTTCTTCTCCTCCTCTTTCTTTTCATCTTCCTTCTTCTCATCCTTCTTCTCATCCTTCTTCTCCTCTTTCTACCCCTCCTTCCTTCCTCCATCCTACAAGGAAACTCAGGTTAGTAGTGTTTTCCCACATTTCATTCCATGTTATTTCTAGGAATGATTACAAACGAATATGTGATAATTATTCGGGACCAAGGACTGTTGAATAAGCATCTCTTCAACTGATTTTCCCTCTAATTTCGAGTACTTTTCTCCCAAAGTTTCATTGAGAATCCATCCAAGGAAGTGAAGATGGAATAACTTTTAGGAAAAGTGCAATATTCAGATCATTCTCACCACCTTCTTCACACTTTTCTTGGCCGATTCTCTCGTCGTCCTCTTCGACGACCCACTTCCTCGCTTCGCGGCCGAGCGGGGCACTCTGAGAAGATTATTTTAAGATTATCGAGAATACTGTATCTGAGAGTAGATTACTGTATCTGGTGTGAACTGGAATATGATCGTTCGGATTACGATTGCTAGGGTATTCCAGTATACACAGATCGTTTGTGGACTATTCGGCACTTGTGTAGTTCCCCGGAAGAAAGGTTACGTTTCACTCATTCTTGAAATTATATTCACTAACGCAGGGTTGGTAGTCGGGGATGGATGGAGGATATTCTAGACTAGACTCTCTGTCGAGGAAATCCACAAGTACCAACTATTCTAGTGAGAAGAACGACTGAAGGTATGCCTATGAATTGATGCTACGATACTGCTACGGTAAGGATACGGTAGTCAACGAAAAGGGAATGAATGTTACGGTAAGGATTGAAGAATGGAGCACCAAAGGTATTGAGTAAGATGAAGTTCAGAAAAAAAAAACTGGCTCAATGGATATGTATCCGTCAAGTAACCGAAGGGTTGGAGGTTCAATTCATCTATTCTACATTGTCTTTTGATGTGCATCGAGAAATACAGTAAGATAGGCAAGCGCGTCTATGGAAACTAGTTAAGGCGAGGGAAGAGAGTAAGGTGGACGGATTATTGAATGAGAGATACGGTAGCAGATGGGTACGGTATTCAAGGACATACCGCGATCCGCTGAGCAGGAGCGAGGTGTGGAGGAGGGGCACGCTTTGCGCCACTGCGAAGACGAGGCGATTAAAGATTGGTAGAGAGGCGCACTCTGAAATGATACGGTAGGTGAGAGGAGAAGATCGATAAAGGAGAGACGACAGTACTTTCAACGAGACCGGAGAGCACAGAAAGACGCGTCTTGAATGATTGGAAAGTGAATGAGAGAGAGTCTTTGTGTGTTGCAAAAGAGCGATTTGCATAATGTCGTCTATTCAGATTCGTTGATCTCATCAATTGCAGTGAGGGAAGGAGGGATATCTCGTTACTGATTGATAGTTTGAAGACAAGATAAGAGTGACCGAGTGAATATATTTCACGACAAATGAATTATGAATTGCAATCCCTCCAGTAATGCAGTTTACAAGCACGGATAAATATTAGAAATTTGTTGATTTGTGATTGTTTTCCGGCTACCGTAGATTTTTTCCATGGTGAATGTCGATGAATGAATCAATTCATTGTTGATTCTTGCAATGATAAGCGATGCTGGTGGTTTTTCCAACGAATGCCCAATAGAAGGAGAAATAGGAACACATACTCGGCGTTCCTTGTAGCCATGATGCAGTGCGGATTGAGACACTTCTTGGACTAGAGTCGATTAATGAGACCTCGCAAGAGGATACAAATGCCGCAACTATTCGGTGAAATAATGATTAATTCCAGTTTGCTATGCGAAGAGAAAAGTTTATTAGGATTGGTTAGCAGAAGAAGTAAGAGAGACTGCAACCAGCCGGGGTCTGCTGCTGTTTCTATTCAGGGGTGATGCTGTCCTATCGTTCGAAAGTGAATGACGGACGAGACAGTGAATATGGCGTTATCACAATGGTGGGGAATAAAATGGCTTGCCAGACAAGTCGTCGTGATAGCACGAGCTGTCTTGTTGAGTCGAGTACTGAAGAGAATGCATAATGAATAATCAGAGTGACGCGAGTGGAGAACAGTAGTCATTCTTCCATTATCAGTCAAAAAATAAATAATTTCCCCATACAAACAAGGACAATATAAATTAGAAATTATTTTGATTTGCATCAATAATTTCAAATGATCGTCTACAATTCATTCTCGCAGATTCATTTCATTCTGATCGGTTCTTTCTGATTTGAGTGAAACGAAAAGGAATGGTAAGCTTTCATTTTCGACAAACGATTTTTGAATTCTACCCATTTGCTTTTCGTAGTAAAAATGAACGATGCTTATCTATTCCAGATTCGTCTTCCATGGGTGCTCATTGCGTTAGTTCTGTTCAGTTGCTTCGCTCCTGAAGTAAAGAGAGGTTCCTGTTCTCTTATAGACTTCTTTTATCGATAAATGATCAGGAGCGATTTCAATCTCGATGGGACCAATCAATGTATCCCTCCATCCCATTCCTCTCTTCACTCTCTCCATCGTTGCTCTTCTCTTCTACATCTTCATCATCAAAATTATTCTCAACAGAGGGTACGGTACATTGGAGTTCTATTTGTTGCTTGTTCATTGTCGTATCTGTGATCGCATATTCAGACGGAAATCAAATAACGTGATCAAATCGAGCAATAAAAATAGTGCACCACATAATTCGAATACTCAGGAGTAAGAAACTGATCTATTGTAATTCACCAAACTACGAATTTCAGCGAGCCTTCCTCAAATCGATCGTTGAATGAAATTATTGAGGTATCATTTTAATTTCTCCAGAACAGTTTCCTAGTAACTATTGCTTCAATTTTGATATGATTCATCTTGCAGACCGATCAAATTGCGATTCAAAAGATATTAGAAGCAATCAATTGGTACTCTTCGAAAAACCATGAAACGGCTATGGAACGTATTGAGTGAGCTCTTCATTCCTCTCAGTTAACAATTCTAATTTTTTCGATCACTCGGTCCCCGTTGTTCTTCTTATCTCTCTTCTCTCATACCGGCAATATTCCGAACATTGCAGAAGGAAGCACGAATTTGTAAGTTTCTCTCCTCTTTGTTTCAACTAATATTCCCCCCCTCTAGACTTTATTCAAGTGAGCGCTAAAGCATTTTTAAATCACTCTCTACTCTATTCATATTTTTCCTTCATATCAACTTTAATATGGACCTCGATGTGCAAATTTCTCTATTTCAGTCGATCTGAGTAGAAAAAGAAAAATGGAAAACCGGCCGGAATCTTACAAAAATTTGTTGAAACTTATTATGTGTCTTGCTTCCCATGTTAAAGGTATCAAATACTTGACTTTTGATTTCCTCGATTAATTTCTTCAAAGGCATCCTTTATCAAAAAGGTGTTAGGAAATATTAGTGATTTGACTGTAGACAGTCATCAGTAGGATGAGATTTTAATTAGAACGTGGAAATGATTCTGCCGCTTTCAACTCAAAGATCTTTCAGATCAATTTACTCCGCACACTCGCCAACTAATCTCCCTTGTATTGAATAATCTGAAGTCGGAACCATTCGAAACTATCCAATGTCTCGAGGCACTCGTTGAAAGTGTGAAAGATGACGATGACTTGAGGAATGTATGGAAAGAATGTTGGGCTGAAATCAAGAAGTCGATAGAGATAATCAGAGAGATAGGGGAAGAGGCATGGTGTTTCTTTCTGATGGAAAAGTGCATCTCAAGTATTGGTAAAGAGGTGAAACTCCCTTGTGCACTAATGCTACGCTCGTACTTTAGGCTCTCACTGTAGGCGAAATGAACGAAGTTTCGGATATTATGATGAGCACTTTGCTGATGGAATCGAGAAGAACGGACCGAATGGATTGGAAAGATGAAGACGTGAGTTATCTCTCTCCTTCGTTTATCTACGGTCAAAATTCAGAGACGTGAGAAAGATTGCAACTTCGCCAACATCTGTACTCTCATTGATGAACTACTTGAGGTATCTTTTATGTCTATCTTCATCCAAAATCCACGACCTTTTTTCAGTCGAATGGGAGCACTGCATACACTTGCATGATTCCTATCCTTCCTCTGATCTTCTCTATAATAGACGAAGAAATAGAAAGTGATGTGGAATATGGATTGTTTCTTTGTCGTTCTCTCCTTGATGTCGTTCCCCAGGTAAATGTAAAAAAGAATTTGGAATCCAGATTCATCATGACGTTTTCCTCTATTTCGAACACTGCTATCATTGAATAGTCGAGCAATCGTTCAGGAAGCTCTTCGATTCGAATCCGAGATTCATTCCCTCCTTCTCGACTCTCTCGCATACATCGATCCCTCGGTTCTCAGAGCAGCCGCTTGTGCATTCACCTCAATTGCGGTATTTTTATTTCTACATATTAATTGTTTTAGCAATGCTACACCACAGTCGTTGACAGATTTCATCAGCCTACATAACTATTGAACTTGCAATCTTTCAGCTCACTTCAATCCCCGAATGGTCGATTATCGCTGCGAACTCACTCAATGATCTTTGTGTGATGATCACGAGAGAGGACGCGAGATCGACGGATGAGCAAACTGAGGCTACGGAACTTGCTGTTTGTGCTATGGGAAAGATTCTAATGAACTGCTGCGATGGAATGGACATCACTGAAGTGAGTTCACTATCGCTAAAGGCTTTAGCCTAAAGCGAACAGAAATAATCGAAATCAGCAAATTGCTGAAATCAATAAGGTGACCATCGCATCATGATTTTGATCTGAGTGATATCGTGTAGCATTTTTTGAAAACATTTCAATGATTGTGTGAAACCACTTTCAGAGTCTCGATTTCTTCTTCGACCGATTGCATGAATTCGGGCCGATTGTGGACACTGAAGAATTCCCTTGTTTCTACGAGCTTTTTGCTGATATTATCGATGTGAGTATTTGATTATCTATAATCATTCATTTAGTGAATACAAAAATATTGCAGAAGAATAAGACTTACGTTCTCGGAAAGAAGCAAACTTGGTTCAAGCTCATCGTGATTGTGATTAAGGTTTATATTATTTTTTTATTCGTTTTTGGGCACTCAAATATCTGAGCCCATTCTTACAAGAGTTGACAATTGTAGGCAATCTACAACGAGTTTATCGATGAGATTGCTGTGCAAAATCGCCTCGTTGAGATCATCAGAGAATTGAAAGTGAGAACTTTTTAATAAACTTTTCTTATTTTTTCTTATTTTTACAGAATGTCGATAAGAAATCGTTCGGTGAAAGTCTGGAGGAAGCATCTCTGAATAAATGGGAAAAGAAGACTTTCCGCAAGATTATGAAGACCAGTCACTAAATTATGATAAAGACGATTACTCTCTTAATCTCTCGAATAGCTCAAAGCCTGAAGAAAACTATAGAACAAAACCTGAAGTTTAAAGAGCTACGATTTTGTAATCCGATCTACCAGGACTCTCCACGCAAATGAAAACTATGAATAAACTCTACACGCATTCAGTTTCGAGGACTACAGATATCTTCGATGAAATCTCATTGACTGGGATATTGTGGTTATGACAAGATATTAGAAGAATGGAAAAACCGGATGGAAGGAGAACGTGAAGAGAAAGCAATCTCACACTGTACATTTTCGAACTTTTAACAACGCCCAAAATAAATTTCTATCGAAATAATGAATATCTGAAGAAAAAAATATAAAATGAGCACTTTCGACAAGAAAGGTCGTGATCAGGTTTGATCTTTGATTTTTGTTTCTCCACAACTGATTTTTGATCTCCCTCTTTAGGTTTTCACTCGATCAATTGCGCAGATTAGTCGTTGCGGGCACACCTTACGAGTTCTCTTCAAGTACGTTGAAAGTTCAATACGTGATCTCTGATCTCTAAATATTATTATGATCTCAGGAACACACACAATTTCAACTCTAAAGTCTATGATATCGTAAATGCGATCCATTCGCAGCTGGAATATCGGGAATACTGGATTAAGAGTGATAATCATCGCAAACCAATAATTACTATTCTATCCGATCACAAGTTTATTGCTCATAAGAAGGGGGAGCTCAGTGATTCCCGTCATGATGTTGAATAGACTGGTGTGATCTCAGTGTAGCCGGTGAGAGAACGGGAAGGAGTAGGTTTCACGGAACATCTTCCGTGAAACCTACCCCTTCCCGTTCTCTCACCGGCTACACTGAGATCACACAAGTCTATTGCTCGTTCCGTAAGTTACGACTGTAAGTGATTGCAATCTCTCAGGCTATCTCCCATTCGGAGTCACTCAATCTGACTCTTCTCGAGCTGTTATCAAAGGAAGATAATTTGAGGGAATTGAGTATGATTGTCGATTATGGAGAAGTGATTGGAAGTGAAGAGACATGGGTGAGTGATCATTCATTGTGGAAGCAAAGCCGAAATACACGATTGTTTGAACTAGGGATGGCTTCGCAAGAAATGACTCTCTTCATTCTGCAACAGAAATGTACAAATACGCAGACACATGAGATATTGAGACCGGATATGGATTACAGTTGAATTGCAGAATCGATAATGGTTCTACTGTACAATTGACAAAGGGATTACTGTGCAATTGTCAGAGGGATTACTGCAGAATAAACCATGACATGATTATAGACTAAACTATGAGAATACTGTTGAATACTGTAAAGAGAAGATAATTAGTGTATTCCATTTAGATGATAAAGAGGTTCCGAGCAAAGGAGATCACTTACGCAGTGGGGAAGAGTGCTGTTAGCACTATAATAAAATAGAGAAATGAGGTACAACTATGATGAACGGGGGCTAAAATACAATGAGTTTTTTCAGCCCGAGCGAGTGGAGTGTCACCCTGATACTGTGGTCGACGAAAGGAGGAAGAGAAGAGGTGAATGCTGTAATACAATCTATGATAGTGACCTAAAGTGAATATTTAAACAGCAAGAAAGTACGAAAGTGCAAGAAAGAATGATTCACGTAGCTGATCAAATGATGTGTTAGCAGCAAGGAGAACGATATACGAATGGAGAGAACAGGGAAGGGAACAAGATAGATTAAATGGTTGAAGGATGGACAGGAACAGGAATGATAAAAATTGTATCTAGGAGGGAAGGAAGAGTCAATCAATGAGTCTTTCGTTCCAATGCAGGTACAACTCATCTATGACTATCTCATGAGTATCTAGAAAGAGGGGAAATCGAGAGTAGAGTGGGGAGCGAGGGGGAATCACTACCCTTACCCCTATTGAATCAGGAGATCGACTCAACTTTCAATCAGATCCTGATCAATAAGAGAAAGGGTTTATGTGAAACCAAAATTCTCGACACCTTCATTTTTTTTTATCTCAGGTGAGAGAAAGTCATTCCAAAATATTATCACCGAATGAGGGAGAATAGTGGGTAAGGAGTTGTAAATTAGTGTGATTTAATTAACCGCAACTTATGGAACTACAATAAATAATTAAAGGTACCCGAGATTGGAACGGAACATGGACATGTGGAAGGAATGAGAGGGGGAAGGGGAAGAGGGGCGACTGTGAGAGTGGAAAGAGGAACGAGTGATGAGAGGAATGAGAGGAAGAGGAGGAGTGAGTGAATTATTGGTCAAACAGGGAGCTATCACATCAATTCAGGCCGTCCGAGGTCGAGAATGCGAGAATGGGATCGCCGGGGAGCAGTGGGAGGAACAACAAGAGAAGGAATGAAAGGGACCGGAAGAGGGGCAAGTGAATTATAGGACACCTCAGTCACTAGATGTATGTTTTCGTTGACAAGGACTAGCGAATAAACAAAAGAATTTATATCAAACCTCACCAGATTTCCTGTGCAATTCCAGTAGTGCCTTCAGTATTTCAACTTCTTCTTGAAGCGAATCCACTTTCTCAGTCAAATGAAGTAGTGTAGAGTGTACAGATTCGACGAATCCGTAGATGACGGTACGGACATTATCGGAACTGGAATAATCGGAAATATTCTATAGTGAAAAAAACGCAACAACGTGAATTGTTGGTGCAATTCGTCTGAAGGAATTGGGAAATACTTGAAAACTCACTTCGGATTCTCAAACTCCATAGAGATCTTTCGCTCAGAGTCAAGAGAGCGCAGAGACCTCTGTACATGCTGAAAATACAAAGCAAAAAATTGCTATAAACGACAGAATTTCGTAGTTTCAACTATTATTGAAATTCTAATATCTTACAATGCGATCGGGTTTTTCCGAGAGGAGAAGACCCATGGATTCGAGTCATTTTGTCATGAGCGATAGAAGACCGTCGTTGGATGCATCGCATAACTCGTAGCTCTACAAGAATTTAATCCAATCATAATGACAACTTCTGCAAGAGCAAATCACCTTTCTCTTCCATTCTCTCACAGCAGCCAGTGACGCCCTCAACTGCGCCATTATCGGAAGATGTATGAGTTTTTTTGTTTAACAACAGGAACAAACCATTAAAACGCGGTCTGCGTAAGAACGTCGGGATCTCGAGGGGAAGTGGCACAGTAGCTCAAAATGGTTCCCGGACGTTCATACTTGGTGGTTAGACTCCCTAGGGGTGGGATACACTTCAGCCAAAAAATTGGACCCAAAAGTTTATCTTTGATCTTTGAGATCGAAAATTTTTATCATGATTTTACCCCGACAATTTATACACCATTCGATAGAGCATTAAAAGTTATGCCTACGCTCAAATTTTCGTGTGTTTTGAACTTCAACTTTTCGAGAAAATCGAGAAAATGTCGAAAAATTGATGACTCAAAATTTTCAGAATTTTTTCTTACCATGTTCCAACCCCCGCTACCCCCTGGAAACTGTTTCATATTGTGATAAATTGTACGGAGAATCCAGGAAAAATTATCTCGACCGGATACAACATACCGCGCCATGACTTTTTCACGAAATACTAGCATGCAACCATCGACGCAGGTTCGATTCCGCCTCCTCACGTCAACTTTTTGCCAAATTTTTTTCGACCTCAGATGTTGTTTTTTCGACATAAAATTACTTTCCATATGTTTTCATAATAGTTTGTTTTTGTTTTGTCAGCTTTGCAAGTGAAATTAGAGTCATACCTCTCGTCTACTTTTTCACATAAGGGGGGACCCTTATGTGAAAAAGTCAAAAAAGCGACCAAATTTTTTTCACCTGCAAAGTTGTTAAATCATTGTTAAAATAACGTGAATACTTACTCAAAGTGAATTGACGACGAAAAAAACATCATTTGGAGAAAAAAATTGATTACTCATTTATCACATACCCTTATGTAGGGACCGCAGCGGTCATTTTTGGGAAGTGCAATAAAAATATTTCCTAACAAGCAACTTATGTAATAGGCTATGACGAAACGTTTACGCGAAAACTAGAATCAAAATTATCAATAATGGCAAAAATACGAATTTTTATGTGAAAAATAAAAATTCCCCGTAAGTACAGTATGCATTTGCTAGAGCTAGGTAGTGTAGTTGTGTCAGACTTTTTAA
>LS587830.1:730026-766613 GCA_900490775.1 Pristionchus maxplancki | reverse complement strand
TCCCATACACAATATAAGAAAAATGATCGTCTCGATAATGCGCATTCGCTCATATAAAATTCGGCTTCCACTGCCTCCTCATATTCGAAAACCGTTTTGTATAAAGCGAACGCTGTATTTGCATGGAACCGGAATGGCATGGTTCGACTCGCCATGGTCGATTACATATGCTCTGAAATTTTCGTGACATTTCACCGACAGAGCACCAAGAGGCAGAAATATGGTAGCAAAAAGCATGGTTGCAGCATGGCTCCACCGATCGAGTTGGTGCAAAATAAAGTTGACAGCGATGATCACCACCCTCGAAAACCTCTTTTCCCACGTTTTCAGGAATTCTTCAAAAATCACTGTGCCAGCCATTTACTGATTCTTACGCAACCAGCCTCATATGGAAAATCGATCATAAAACTACTCAATCGAGATCAAAACCCTTCATCCAATATACCAAATTGATCGGGAGAACGGGCTCTACAATCTTGCAGCGAACTAGGACCTACCACTCCGATTGACAAAAATCGATTTTTTCTTGAAAACGCGGCACCATACCGGCTTCCGTAGTGATTTTATCAAAAAACTAAAACCATAGGCCGATTCAGAATCAAAAGTTACCCCCCCTAGAAACGATTTTTGAGCGTATGTGATTTTTTACCTGTTCCCGACCCTTGTTGAACCTACCGCCAAGGGACGGGAACAGGTCAACGGCCTCATATTTTTTGTTGCAACAAATAACGAGCATCAACCTCATTTTTTCCCTTTAAGTTAGTCAATAAATACAATACCTCATCAGATTTCCTGTGCAATTCCAACAGTGCCTTCAGTGTTTCAACTTCTTCTTGAAGTGAGTCCACCTTCTCAGTCAAATGAAGTAGAGTCGAATGCATAGATTCAACGAATCCGTACATGACACAACGGATATTTTCGGGACTGAAATAATCTATCATGATTGACAACAAAGTAAGTGCAAGTGTAACAACGTGTACTGATGCGATTTGACTATGTTCGTCTAGTATAATACACTTGAAAGCTCACTTCGGATCTTCAAACTCCATAGCGATCTTTTGCTCAGAATCTAGAGTGCGTAACGCACGGTGAATGGTCTGAAAGTTGTACAAAATAATATTATCCTATCATGATAAAAAATGTAACATTAAAGACCTAAATTGAAGGTAAGCTGTCAGTGCAACACACGTCAATCAAATATATCCTCACATTGCGATCGGGGTTCTCCGAAAGAAGAAGACCCATCGACTCAAGTCCTCTGGACAAGAGCGATACGAGACCATCATTTGAAGCGTCGTATAACTCCGAGCTCTATAAATTTAAAACGAATTAGATAAAGAGATAAAAATAGAGATACTTATATAAATTAAATGACTATTTTTGGCGAATTCTGAGGTCAAGGAAAATATAATTATATAATAACTGAATCTGACTGCGTACTTTTCTCTTCCACTCTTTCACTGCAGCCAATGACGCCCTCAACTGCGCCATCACTGAATGGGTGGAGCATAGGTATGGGGGGGGGGGTAACTTCCTGACTTCATTTTTCAAGCAATCACACTAAGATATCCGAACTGGAATCAGACCAGAATTCACATATCCTTCAAACTGTAGGCTTACTCGATAAAATATTTATCACATGAGATATCACAGAAAGTCAAATTTAAAGCACTTTAAAAAATGGCAGATCACGATAAAAACATAGAGACGAAATGTACAGCGAGAAATTACTAGGCATGCAATGAGACACAATGCGTAAATTACAATAATAAAAAGTTAGAGACCGGGTACATTTTTACCATACTACTATTTATAGAGCATCCTTTAAAAAACTACAATAAAACAACAGATACCGTAATCATACAATACCGTATCTTCTCGTATATTCGCATCTTCTCTCTTTTAACGACGGCGTCACCAGGACGATGTCGGGCGATCTGCAATTTTCTCCTAGAGCATCATATTTTCTTTCCCATTTCCCACGATCGCATTCAATAGTCCATCCTCTAAGGGAGTTTTTAATGCGCACGATTTCCAACTATTTAATATTTTTGATTCTCCTAAAAAGTGGACACTCTTCTTCTTTGCACCCTTCTAAACCCGCCCAAAAATTCGCAACAAAAAAGAAAGCGTAACTAATCGTGGAGTGGAGTCCCGATGAGACACCAGTCGTGCGGGTGTCGAGTGCGCCATCGTCCTAGTAGCTCGTCGATGGATCAGCCGAGAAATAATCATTACTTCTATATACAGCGCAAGCGTCTGTCTGTTTGATCATCCCTCATTGTCAGTCATGTAAACAAGCCGCGCCGTTTAGGAATTGCAAAATAATATGAAATCGTAACAATGACGAAATCACCGCCATAGGCGGGAACAACGCTCTCCTGGTAATGAGTAATGATAAATTACGTTAAATAATAATAATAATGCGCATCAGTGAAATTTGTGAGAATATTTTAAAAAAAGATCGAACGACATGGCCTTTTGTGCTACCCTATCAATTTATGTAAATATATCGTAAATAAAGACACACCTCACTCAAGAAAAGTGGTCGCGTTGTCCCTGGAGTAGGGCAGTCGATTGACATCCAGACGCGCCTCGCCACCTGAAGTTAACCACAAAGCATCAACGTTTATTAGTCATTTTACCCGAACAATCCAATATAAATCAAAAATAGACGACTTCCAATTAATTATCTATATATATTAATTAATCATAATTAACTTCGTTGAATACAGCCCTCAATTCGCTAATAGTATTCCATATCCACTCCCCATTCAAAACAAAATGAACTATGCCGAACTATTTTTTAATCATTAAATTATCAAAGGAAAACCCTAAAAATGCAGTGTTATAATATTTAAAAATTAAATAATACTAATGCATAATTAAAATTTATGTTAGGAGGGACAACTCATCTGACATATCCTTCGCGCATCCCATCGAAATGCGTGAAGGAGGGAGGGGAGAGAAGACGGGAGGTGCGAGGGGGGGGGGGCTGAAGCAACCGAGTGCTGACGCGATCTGAAGTAAAAATGGTGTGAACAAGAATCAATAAGTGCATTTAAAAATGAGTTTATGAAAATAAAATCGAACACAAACGAATATCACATTTTAGCAGCACAAAACAATAATCGTTTAACTCTGAAATAAGCCTAGAATATAAAAAAAGCCCGAGGGCTGCTAACTCCCAATAACAAAACAGCGCAAGAATCACAACATCAATCGATAAACTCTGTAGTACAGTAACCCGTATCAGTGTGATACCCACACTGTGAGTTTATTTTTATTTTTATTTTTTTAAATGTACATGTATCTACCTTGTTCGTCCGTTATTGTATCCTTCTTATTAATTCTTGCTAAAATAACAACAAGAAGGTGGGATTCGATAACCGAGAGGTGCAGGGAGAGGAAATGATATTAGACGAGACATTCCAACTCCCACATAGAGAATCCCAATAGACTCTATACTCTGAGTAGATAAATACACGTTGTTTCGCATTCGTTGCATTGCTCAAATGAGTTTTGATATGTATCAATGAATATAATTTATGAATAAATGAATTAGTTTTTTTATTGTCAATGCATTATTTGAATTGGAGTGATTTCGATGAATAATTCAATTTATTAGTGATCGTTAGAGATGAGGTAACAGAAATGTACAAATACGCTGAGACGCATGAGATATTGCATAAGGATGATGATTGCAAAAATGGAAACGATCGATAAGACACGCGTAAACGGTAGGGAGAAAAGCGGGGTGAGACCGGATATGGATTACGGTAGTATTACTTATTTGGGAAGGCACCTGGGAAGAGGCGAGGAATGAAAGAATAAACGGAGATCGTTAGTTTATGCCCGAGCTGGATGGAGGAATCCTTTGCTTCGGATCTTCTTTAGTACATCGGGTCCTGCTTTTCCCAGCAATTCTCTGAGAGTCAATTGGAATTGTTCCTTTGCCTTGACTCGAAGACATTTCTGCTTGCGCTCGTTCACCTGAGATAAGCAAATTATTCACATTCATGGAAGATTCCCATGAACTAGAGATTCAGTGAGAAGTTCAAGGTTTTCGCAGTTATTTATGAAGGAGTGACAATTCAAAAAAACCAAACCTTGGCAGTCTGAGAGATAATCGCTTGCTCTTCAGCAATGTCCAATGTGTCGTCACGGCATCTGAAACCTCGTTATCTCTGAGTCCATGGAAACATTTTAGAGGTTGAATGACCGCACCTGTCAAAGTTCGGACAGCACATGCGCAGCTTCGTACATTTCTCCTGCAAAATTATGCCGCTTTTGATTGAAGATGAATGAATGGTCACACCTGAATGAGATTCGCATCGTGGAAACACTCGGACGAAGTTGTGTAGTTGGCAGAAAGCACTCTGGAAGGGACAAATTGTTGGCCTTCAGTGAATAAACTATCATTGAACTACGGCAACGAACCTGAGTAGGGCCGAGTTGTACTCCATTCCGACTTCCACGGGGAAAGGAAGACATACTGAAGTGGCGAACTGAAAAGAGATTCTCTGGTTTCTGATTTCGCGAGGGATAGAAGATAGTTCAACGTACGAATTTCTCGTTGACTTGAGCCAGACACTTCTTCAGTCTTCCATTCCTCGTCATCACTGATTCATATAGTTGCTCGTAGAGAGGACGATCGGATGGATCACAGAGGTCGTCCCCACTTAAGGAAAGATTGGCCAGATTTTGAATTTTCCTTGATTCCGCATAAGATAAATTCAGATACGTTTCTCCACGTAATGTAGCGAACTAAGATTCAATGAATGTGAGTTTAGTGATACATCATCAATGAGCACTAACCGATAGAGCAGACTCTCTGCACTTTCTGCGAGAGTGGGTAGAACTCGAGAGGCAGCGAATCTCCATGCACATCCATCGAGTGCGAGATGCATCTAAAGATCAAAGATAAATCATAGAATCGATGGCACGACTCTTCTGTCAATCTGGAACTAAGATACTGACCTGGTTTCTGCATCTCATGTAGAGGTCACAGGCAGTCTCGTTCCTCTCTGCTACTACAGTGTTATCGATGTGATGCGCCTTCTTGAAGTCATCGAGTTCCTGGATGAGATCAAAGATCAACGTATGAGTTATGATTTTTCAACCTTCTTGTACTGATCAGGCGACACTCCTTCATCCTTCGCAACCTTCTCTGGTCTTCCTTCCAACACGAGATTTCCGTTGTCAATCACCAGTTTCTCGTCACCAGCTTAAAATGGTGTTGAAGCATTACGAATCGTGAGCTCTTTTCGCAATCTCACCCTTCAATACGATCTTGTCATTGTGTTCGTCTCTCTCCAGACTGCCATCATCGACTTCTGCCTCGGGAAGAGGATCGCAGATTGTTCCTGACAAGGTGTTGCATTTTAGATGCCGCTGTTGGTAGCATTGTCTGAATGAATCTCACCAGCGATCTCCGCGTCCTCCTCTGGGTAATCGTGTGGGGCGAAGGTCGCATCCACTTCCTTCTTCGCATTCTCCAATTCTTCTTGTGCATGATCGAAATTGGTGATGAGAGCATCAAGAACGTCGATTACCTTGAGAAAAGAGGAAATTCGCAATTGGTCAAGCATCGTGGATACCTTCCTATCATCAGTGTGCGCCTTCGCCTCGACGAGTTTGCCTCTCACGTCCGTCTTGAAGTTATTCAGTACTTCCTGCACGAATAAATCGAATTTACAATATTCGTCTAATAGTTTCCGGATCTGGTTCTGCTATAGTCCGGTCTCACCTTGAGTGCTTTCATGCTCGCTTCGTCTGTGTCTTCGCCCATCTCTTTCATCACCTGTAGATTTATTTATTTCTCAAATTTTATTGAAATTTTTATACCTTATCGAAGTCGAGCATTTCCGAGGTTTTCTCTCCTAATTTCACAGGTTTTCTCTCAGTCTTCTTCGGTGCCTGACGACAGCCAGCCTTTGCTTTCGGATCCTAGATTGAGAGCCTTGAGTAATGCTCCAGGAATATTGCAGATTCCTTTCTCATATTCTTACCTTCACGAGAATGACTGGTCCTGAGGTTACAGCAGTTTTGCCCGTTACAGTGGGGAAGAAGTCGTCGTCGAGTGATTGCTGCAGATAAGTCAATGTTTGATTTATTTTCTAATGAATTAGTCGCATTAAACATTGCAGATGAATGATCTCTGTAATCCTCACGAGATCTTCTGGACTGGGAGTGATTGGCTCTCCATCGAACATCTTCGAAGCAGCAGCAGAAGCATCGAGGAGGGAATCAATTGTGTCGCCCACTTTCTGAAAGGAATGAAATAATCAGCACATGTAAGTCCATGACGAACCTTCTCTGTATTGTCTTCATTCCTTCTCTCGACTTCTCTCAATTTCTCCTTCAATTCGTGATCATTCTTCAGTGCTTCAGTGAACATTCGATTGTGTTCTTCGATCGAGGGAGGAGGACGAGTCTGATTATTCGTATTCATCGCATCTAGCTATATTCCAATTAATTGTTTTCGCGCATTACTATCTAGAAAAAAAGTAAAAAAGGAATAACAATTCAACTAATCACCTCCTTCGATTTTTCTTCTTTCGGGAAGGTCAACGTTGGCTTGGGATCTGCCGATTTCTCCATCTAAATCAATCAATCTACCTGGTAGATTTGAACTCAATCTTTCAAATATCATCCAACACCAACATGGACATAGACGCAAAGCTGCACTGACACACTCCTTCACCGACATTGAATGTTCTGAAGTTATCTCAGGATAAAAAAGCAACCTCAATCGCCAGATCGTCAATCTTCTTCGTCAGTATGTAATTGGGACTGCGATCGGGTTGATAACGAGGACGGAATCCTCTCTCGAAGATAACCTGCACACACCACACGTAGGCGACGATTCACAAAGGACAGACACCACTCCATCACACACCACACACACCTTGTTGAGATGGCTTTCGTTATCTAGAGCGAATGGACGAGAAATCTGTCCTAGTCGACCGTCTCTGAAGGGAGAAGGAGTGGAGCCGTGACCGGTGAATCGACTGGGCTTCTGAATCCGCTGCTGGAAGTGGACGGACAAGGGTTACGGTGGGTACAGTACACGAGAGATTACAGTACTTACCGCATGATCTGCGTTCCATTTTCGTTCTTCATGGATGTTGATCTTGATGGAACCTTGTTGCCCGACGTTCTTGAGACTCTCCTAGAGACAGAGTTCGAAGATCAAGCGAAGCTTATCCCAAGGAACCAGCAAACCCGAAACTAACAATTGATTGCGCATTGTGAGTTGCTCTCTCCATTTATAGCGCTCTTATTCACAGTTTAGCTACCTCAACCAACGATACCAGAGTTTCTCCGACAACTAACCTCTTCCCTGTGCAACTTCGCAGCATCTTCAAGACTTTCCTTGGCCTGTTTTCGTTGAGATTCCTGGCGTGCGATTGTTTCTTGATCCTTTGAAATTATTTTATTAACACTGATTCCCTTGGATCTTTAATCCCGATTGAATCCGTTCACATTTCGCCCGAACATCCTCTCTAGTTCGGAACTGTGCAAATAAGCTAGTGCAACAGGCGTATTTCTCTCTTCCGAGAGCTGGTTTTTTCTCGAAAAGGAACTCGAACGTTCCACTGCCCATTTCACTGTTGGAGGGACAAATGAAACGAGTTCAACTATCTCTCCGAATTGAACCGTACTCTGATTCTGAAGGTGATGTTTCCCTTAGGTGCCCATGCCAATTCTTCGTCGTTCTGAGAAGCGATCTCGAGTGCCAATTGAAGGGGCTCGACTGATTCACCACGCTGAAATTTAGACATTTATTCGAAGAAAGGAAGTAAGAGTAATCAGCTCATGAAGCAGGAATAAGAAACACTTGTTCACCTCGCATCTCTTCGCTCTCTTCCACAATTCCGCCCTTGTCGAATTGATCTGTCGCGCCTCTTCCGAGTCAGTCAGCACGTGGTGACATCTATTTTGAATCATTATTAGCGTTTTCAATGTTTTTTTTCAAAATCGTTGTCCTAGTTTTGCCGTTAAAGAAGGACTTATGTCAATATCAAGTTGATGTAGCTGAGAGTGTTTCCCAATTGATACCTCCATCCATATTAGTAATCCAAAATTTGAAAGTTCTAGGTCTGCTCAGAACCAAGCAAAATGCGCTCAAAGTCAACCCTTAAGATCAGGGGAAGTGCTGTGGAATGTTTACAGTAGTAACTGCAGCATACCCTTCGCGCCTTTTTCATTTTTTTTCGTGAGTCAGCGCGAGCGTGCGGAGGGGCAGGTTCGTTTCTCGCCTGATGCAGCAATGTTTTGCCAGACTTTTAGATTTGACTGAAAGCGGATGTGGATGATTGGAATGTTATTTCAACCATAACAGATGATAAATAAACAGTGTATGCTTATGTGAAGACATTTATTTCGAAAATACAGCATCAAGCATAAAAAATACAGTACCAAGAATCAATCGATAATCGCATAAATTGTGTAGATTGCCTTTTTTTATCAATTTCTTTTAGTTCATTATTTATTGTCACCATTATAAAGCACTGAATTGCCTTGAATTGTCTACAGAACTGAACTGTATTGTGGAAAAGCATTGATTCCTCGATTAGTCGTGTGGCTTTGCGAGGATCCTTACAACAAACGGAAACGGCTCTTCAACTGTCATCATATCTATAGTTGCCGCACTCGTGCTATACACAGTTCCTAGTTTGATCTTTGATCTCAAGATGGACCCTTTCCTCCCCGATCCTAATCTGGCTGCCAAGATACTCTCCAAGTGGAATGCAGCTAAGGAGAAGGAGCAGAAGATGTTCGTGGATGCAGTCGATATTGAGAAGACGGCAGAGTGTTCTTGTACTCTCTGCCCGTCTCGGGATCAGCTAGTCCCCCACGACTACTGCTGCCAGTCCATATTCCTATACCCTCTTCTCAAGAAAGGAAATCTCCTCAAAGACGGACTGCTGTCGAAATTGAATGACCACGGCTCAACACCGTGCATCACGAAAGATCGTCTCTTCACTGAGATTTTGATTACCGAAGCAGTGAGTTCTTTCCCTACCTTTATCATTGACCTACCGAACCGTTACCATAATCATTGTTCAGAGCACAGAAGCAGCTGTGGCACTACATGCGTACCAATGCGGACACGAAGCTAAGGACCACAATGAGTGAGTTCCCCTTATAGTTATCACCGTTACAAACGATCTATAGCACCTATCGTTCACCAAAGCTAGCGTGCTGTGACTCCACCGTATGACTCGCCTGTTCAGGGCCAGAAGATACGGATGCTACCGTGTAATCATTGCATCCCTTCTCGGTCCTCTGGGTCGTGGAGTGCGCATCAGACTGCCGGCATGTGTGATTGATGCAGTCAGATCAAAGTGGCCAAGCTCTGATGGAAAATACACTGGCTTCAAGCCAGACGCTATCTTTGAAGATGAATAATGACTGCATAGTCAACCTCGATAAATGATTACATATACACCATCCATTGACTAAATTCATAGATGTTGAACTCATCACTGTTCTATTTCCCTTCCTTGCCAACTATCTCTTATTCTATCCTTTCATCAGATGCAAAGGCGTTTGTGTGTGGTTTGTAAAGAGCTCCGATTCTCGCACGAAATGCATAAGTTCACCGCAATAGACAAGAAGCGACAGGAATGGGTCAATGGAGTACGATCTACTTCTGAGGGGAGGAGAGGCCTCACCGCCCTTCTCAACGTTCACAACAATCCGTACCTCTGTGCAAGGCACTTTGCCCCTTCCGACTTCACATCCACTGCCACTTCAGTCACCCTTCGACCCGATGCTGTGCCCTTCTATGATGTGAGTACAAAACAAGATTTATTCATGAAAAAAACATTTTTTTATTCCAACATACAATATTAGAATCTTCAGGATTCTACGGCAACCAGTGTTACCGTACTCCCGGCTACGGCAACTACATCGCTTACCTGGTCGCCCCCACCTACACCCAACTACCCCTCTTCCTCTCTGATGGGAATACTCCCTTCTCCTCTTCGTCGTCCCTCTTCTCTTCCTCAGCCTCTTCGCTTTGCTCCTCATCCTCTTCGTCTTCCTCCTCTCATCGACCGAGTCCCTCCTCCCTGCTGCAGATGCTGCTGCAGGCCTGAAACGGTATAACTTATTATCGATTTTTTCGCCATAGTAATGTTACGCTTATTCAATAGAATATTTGTTTACAGTAATTTTAGGAAAAGGAACAGCGGGAGGACCCCAACTGGATCCCTGAACCAGCATCCACAGGAGGATCCCAACTATCCGAGTATCTACTCGTCTCAAGCGAGTCCTTCCTCCCTCTTCTCCGCAAATGCACTAGTTGCGTGGGGGGTGAGAGAAACCTCGTCGTTCGAATGCATGGAGTGGCCTTTTCCTGCACTGGAGAATGCTCTCAATGTGGTTCGCCATTCGCTTGGAGAAGCAGCAAAATACTCCCAACCGGCACTCAATCGAATAAGGAGCAGCTATTCAAGGTCAATCTCGATATTGTCACCGGATCAGTCTTATCTTCAGTAGGTGGCACGGTGAGTTCTCACTTTCTCATAAAGAATGTAGGGGCACAAACATGGATGATGACAAGGAACGAGTGAAAAATGAACATGACAATAATAATCTGATTTCCAGAAACTACGGCAATTGCAAGTGCTCAGTGGCCTTTCCCCTCTTTCTGGGCCTAATTTCCATCGTCTGAAAAAGTTGTACCTAGCTCCCGCGGTAGAAGAATTCTTTTACCGGACTCAAGCAACAGTGATTGAGGAGATCAAGGAAAGAATTGCAAAGGTTAGAACGGTTAATAATATACCAAAAATAGTCAATTGTAGGGAGAAAGGATTCATCTATCCGGAGACGGCTCATTTGATTCACGCGGGTATTCGGGGGCCTGGTGCCGTTATTATATCTTGTGTGCCGAAACTGGAAAGGCACTTCACTACATCCTCATGAACAAAAGCGAAACAGGAGGGAGCTCAATGAAGATGGAGGTGTGCACTACAAATAGAATGATAACAGAATAATAACAGGTGGCGGCGCTTGAAAGAGGCCTGAATGAGCTATCCTATATGATCGGAGGAACGGAGGCGATTGCAAGTATCGTGACTGATCGCCACTCCGCTGTTATCAATTTGATGCGCACCAAATTCCCTGGAATTACGCATCATTTTGACATCTGGCATTTCATAAGAAATATTACCCTGACCCTCATCTCGGTGATTATCTATCTATAGCGTCAGAAAACGTTTCATTGCAGTATTGTTGCACCGCCAAGTACTGCTTACCTGTTCGATTCTGGGTGAAGCCCATAATCAACAGGTGTTATGATGCAATACTCACATCGAATGGAAATGGTGAACTGGCTTCCGAGAAATTTAGAGCAATCCTAAAGTGCATGCAGGGTCAGCACAAGTTTGACAAGGTATCAGAGAATCTCTTTTTTTTATAAAAATTGACTACAGGATCCGTCCTTCAAGATTCTCAAAGAATGCCCACACTCAGCTCCCAGCAATCCATCTATTTACATTCCCAGGGACGGACGAATAGTGAAAAGGCTGGAGCTAAAGGTTGTCAACGTCTCACTACAATGTCTGAAAAAAATAATAAATACAGGTATTCACTGAGAAGAATATAGAAGATATAAAGACAGTCAGCAGCAACCTGAATACATCTCCTTGTGAGAGTATCAACGCTCTGTCTTGGCGTTATGCCTCGAAGGATCACTATTTCATAAGGTTGAACACACTAACTCACTCTCTCTCTCAATTAGAAGAATGAACAAAATTACAGATCTGGACATGAGCTCAGAACCAAGCTCGCAATGATCCATTGGAATAATCTCAAGGAGGCAACCCTCAACGGATCGAGACCTGTGGTACTAATAAAGGGTGACCCACTCTATCTTGTTTATTTTCATGTGGGCAAAAAGAGCTACACGAATCTCACGCATAAGCAAAAGGTGTGGCGAAAAGTGAGAAAATCTGCCGATCACCCATGGAGAGCCGAGATCAAGAGCCTAACATACGAGGTACGACAGATTGATATTGGCAGACTACTTTACCATAACCCTCAAGATTCGCAAACGAATGGTGGAAAGCCCTTATGCCACGGAGAAGAAGAGAAAAGCGGCCAAAGCAAAGGAAAGGGTAGGACACGAAGTCAATTTACAAATAATGTGGAATAATTTCAAGGAAAATTGGGAGAGACTCACTCGTCCCTCCTTTCCGAGCGCTGCCGACGCCAACTTGGACGAGGAGTGGTCGTCGGACGAGGAAGAGGACGACGTCGTTGTCCTTCCCATCCTCTCTCCCTCACACCAGATGTGCTCCGTGGCCGATGCTGCCCTGAAAGAACTGGATGATGAAGAGGACGAGGACGATTAGATTTGAGCAAATTATTGTGACATGTATCGATTGTAATAAGGATATAGCAAAAATAATCATTTTTGACCAAGAAAAAGTAGTGCCAATCATAGTATGAATAGTATTGCGAGATTGAATAATCATAATCATAATAGCACGAGATAATTATATATTACGAGATAATTATTGCATTGGGCAAACTTCTATGGCTATTTTCGCTTTTGTTGTTTGATAAAAGTAGACAGCAAACGAAGAAACAGAGCAGAAATCAGTAAAACAAAGAAATAAACATTTATGGTTCTTACCTTACTGTCGACGGCCTCCTCTTGCACGTGGAGAGGTCACCCGAATTGAGCATATTTGACTTTGATCGGCTTGGGGATATCGACCTCCAACCATTCAGGGTCGATGATGATTTAAACCTTTGCCGCTTCTAAACCCAATGGATTATTTGAAATTACAAACCAAACCTGGACAATTTCTATAGTCTTGTGTAATAAATATCAACTGATTGGCCATAAAATGGCTAGCTCGCGGATAACAACCTGAAATATTGGTAATAAATGTCTATACGGCAATACATAAAAATTACGATCAACATCAGAACAGTACAGCACATCGTCGTTCTCTATGCTCACCTGAATTTCAGCATCAAGAGGGCTTTGTTCCATTCCTCCCAGACCATCGTTTCCGAATGGACCTGCACCATATTGAGGTGCGTATCCGCCCATTCCTGGTCCTCCAGAACCTCCATAACCACCATCGTAACTACGATTTCCGCCTCTCATCGGTCCCCCGAATCGATCATCTCGTCCGTAGCCATAGTCTCCCATCGCCACTCTTAAATGGATGTATATTTATAAATTGATTGAGGTAAACAACATTGCGAAACACAAACGCTAGAGGAACAAAGCACATGGAGAAGCTCGGTGCATTTGGACCACTGGTACAAGGATTTAGGGAAACAATATGTCATAATTGGCTTAACATTTAATGCACTCTTGCTTTTAATCCAATTTTAGTCAGAAAAGGAAGAAATGATAGCACAAAACAAGCAAGCAAATCGCCAAAAGTCCATAAAACAATGACAACCTTACAATTCTCGATTTTTCAAACATCGTGAGCGTTTTACGATTCAATTCACTGCTGAAGCATGATTCAAGGAGGAATTGAACAAAATGAAACATTAATACGCGTAAAATTAATATACAAAATGACACAAAACATAGTACAAATTACGAAATTTTAAAAAAAAGAGCGCGCAGGAATTTTTCCTGTATTTAGCAAGTACGGTGATTTGAATCCCGGGCATTTCGTTGTAGGAGTCCCCGATTTTGATTGATATAAGTCCTTCTTTAAGGAGTGCTGCTAAGGGTCGATAACGATCATTCCTGGAATAGAGGCCATGGGTTCTTCCATTCGGTAATGGTCTCCAAATGCGGAACAAGGTTGTCGATCGGGCGTGAAAGTTTTTTCTCGAGTAAAGCAAAAGTTATGAGTCACGGTCTAAAGAGCAGATCCATGAAGAATATCGTGAATACACATCGAAATCGTGACGATGCAGATTCTTTCCATGAAGTACCCCGGTAGGTCTATTCCTTTTTTGCCACTGAGCACTACATGCGCTCAGCTTATAATTGAGATCGAATTACTCAATCGGGCGAGAGAAAGTCCGAGTAAATTCGCACTCTCAAGTGTCTGCCGAGACGTGTGAATGGACAGCAGAGAGTTGAGCTCAACGAACTCTATTCGTGGATAGTATCAACTGGCAATGCCAAAATCCTAATCATCATTATAATTCATTTTGGAGATCGACCTTGAAAAAAACAGACCTGTAGGTGGCAGCACAGCATCCCTTCAGTCTTCCGCATTCCTTATCCAATCTCTTCTCGTATCCAGTGAAACAGTTAGTAGGCACGTAGGAGATCGTTCGGGCGAAGGAGAATCTCAAACAAGTAGCGGTTTTCCAATTTATTTTCCGTTCTCGGTTCTTTTCAAATGCTCATGTTGTGCAAGAATTATTTGCCCTTGATAATCCACTTCGCTTACCTCGGCGCGTCTCGAATGAGATGGTCGCTGCATCGGTGACCGTTCGACTGCAAATATTTATTTCCATATCCCCGGCTCTGGTTATGTCATTTCCCGGATTCCGGTCCTGGCTCCCGGCAGGCCACTCTAACGCCACTGACTCGTCCGTGCACTTTACCAGCCCTTTCTCGATGCGCGAAATCGGTGGATTGCACCATCCAGTCTAGTTCTGCATTAGGTCATCGGCAGAGTGTTTTTGCTCCCGCCAATAGCCGGATTTGAATAAATTCAAATAGTTATTTTGGCGCGAACCTGTTCTTCAGTCATTGGGACGGTCTGTTCGATGAGACAGACAGTGTACTTCTTCTCCATTTCCACCTCGAGATAATCGAGCTGCAAAGATGGTGCTGCATTATCATTTATCAGCGGTCTTCTTCAACAATCGATGAATAAATAAGCATCGCTAAATAGCGGAAGTCTCACCAATTTGTAGTCGTTCTTGAGCTTATCGTGACATTGCTTCGGGTCGTGGTACGAAGGCAGCCAATAGGGCCGGTGTCTAGAATTAGGATACGATGTTTTGGTCGTTGATCTTTGATCTCTAACCTCGAATTGCCCATGCACAATCGTTCCTCGAGTCTCGAAACGGCAACGCATTCGGTGTAACTCTCACAGTATCGCAGAGATTCATCCTTCAATGGGGAATTGTCCACTCATGTTTCAATGCTTGTTGCAGTCAAGTGTTTTCATGCTGCTGTTTTCCGGTTCGGGTCTCAAATCCCGCACAATCGTCTCCCTTCTCGGGAACAACGGAAGTTCGGCTTAGCCGAAAGGGAAATTGTATTGGAAAGTGTAGCTGGAAAGGGAAAAGTGAGGGAGGGAGAGAGGGAGATCTCTAACCTAAATCTCACATTCGAAATCGACTCCCATTCATCTCTAATTGAGTCACTCGGTGTTCGTCAGTGATCCTCAGCACTTTTAATTCTCCCTCATGTTTAAAACTCTCCATCATTATTCTTTGAACGAAATCGAAATCGGATCAAGTGTGTTGATGGATTCAAAGTCGAGAGTGAAACGCAAAACAGACAAAAGACTCAGGAACACTTGAAAATTTTCGTTTAGGAGAAAGTGGATCGACACTTATTGAACGATATCAAAACATAGCACTTTCTCAAGAAGTTCAATCAGAACAAAATTAATGAAATAAAAAACTCACTTGTAAATTTGAAGCTGCCAATGGCACGAGCAACAATAACAACCGAAGACTTTTCATTGTGCTGAAATTAGCAAGAATAATGATTGGAAAAGTGGATTTCGCAAATTCGGCGGAAAAAAGAGATAAGAGAAGGAGAAGGGCTCTCACTGTGGGAAAGAGGGCGCCTGTGGGGCAACGAGGAATTTAGAGGAAAGTGAAATCACAGTGATCGCAAGCTTTTGTTCGAGATAAATGACTCATTGTAGAGCTATCATAAGAAAGGTTGAAGGAGGAGATGTATGAATGTCTGCGCGGCGCTCTAATGATTGTTGTATTCTGCTACAGAAAATAATAAAAAAAACCCCGAAAGCAATTCAGTGATAAAAAAACAGCTCATAAGTCGCGCACCAATGTGAAGTTAGCAGTTATAGCACCCACACCACACGGCCATATTTTTTATCAGATCCTCAAAAGAAGCTAAAGAAGTTCAGGCATCACTTTTTTTATCACACAATGTCAATAAGCTGGTTCTGGAAAGTTCGAAAAGCTGGTAAGTTGTGAAAACGACTGGAGACTTCGTGCTTGAATCTCCGAAATTATTACCTACACGGACCACTCGCATTAGCACATTAGGACGCAGAAAGTAAAGTGAGACTTTCACTGGTCATTCACTCTCCTCCCTCCTATTCCTCGATCCTCCTCCCTCCCCCTGGAACGCTCTTCCCTCCGCCTCCTGTGGTCCCGGTTGTACAATAAATAGGTAAGTATGCCTATGGGGTCGAACGAATGGAACGAACGAACGACCGAGCAAAGAAAGTGGGAGATGTGTCTGAGAGATAAATGAGGGATGACCAGCACGAATGAGAAGGGGAGACTGACTCGAGAGAGGAGATATCACTCTTGTGGGGCGGAGAGAGGGGCTAATTCGAACTGGAAAGGGCAAGAAAAGAAGAGATAAGGGTGATAATCTGATCAGGAACGAGATCTGAAATGGAACGAGAAGAGGAGGCGAAGAAAAACGGAGGCATGAAACATGCTGGAGTGCCTTCATTAGAATGGCCACAGTCTCTTCAGCATTGGCTATGAAAAGTCTGCACAATGTGCATTGCTTGAAACAGGGGGAGGAATTCTCAGCAGGGGTAAATGGGGTAAAGGGAGGGATCTCGATAGGGTCACTGAGCGTGAGATGGCAATAAAGGAGCGAAAGAAGCATCGTAAGGGGTGCAATAGCCAGAGGGTTCAAGGGAATTCTTCCCTCTATCCGATCGACTCTCTCTCTAGAAAGGGTTAAACCGAGCAAACTTCCGCGATTTCGGCAACTTTTCGCTGCAAAAACGCACAAAGTACTGTCCAGACACTTGACTGCTTACTATGTACTTGTGATGGACAGAGAAGAGGAGAGAGAAGGGGGAATGGAGAGAGGGCAGACGAGTAAACGTTTACCTTTACCGTGATAGCCTCTTGACCTCACTTCTTTCGAACGAAACGAGTGAGAAAACGGGCGAACGCCCATTCAATCCTCCTCGGTAATTTTATTCCGATAACATCGGAATGAATTCCATTCACGAAGCAGAATCGGCTAAGTGTTTTTGTCAAGAACCGACCGAATGAATACATTACTGGGAAAGGGTTGACACGAATTCGATCTCGAGTAATGGTCATGCAGATATCCAATGAGTTTACGAATTTATCGATGCACAACATTATTCAAGCAGAAAAATGGGATCCCGTTTCGGAGTGGAAGTTAGAATAGATTCGAAGCGTTAGAGGCGATAGTTGACAGTTAGATAAAGCTCGCAGTTTTTACAGACAGAGAAATCGGGATTGAGCAAAGTCACGAACGACTTTCGCTACACTGTTCGATGGAGTCACGCAATGTACAGAAAATATGAGAGGGATCGAATATTAGTCGTTCAAGAAATGGGAAGAAGTACTACACATCTGCTGAAAGAGTCTAATAGCGCACCAACACAACATGGATAAATTTCACGATGACTATCTAGCAAAGAAGTCTCCAGAGAAGGGAATAATGGGATCAGTTCAGCAAGTAGCCGCACAGACGGCATTGCAGGCGGGGGCACACGACGCCGTCGGCTGTTGCTGTGCAGCACACTGAGAACGACAGGCAGAGACACAATCGGGGGCACAGAGAGAGGCCGTCTTCTCGAGACAGGAGGGAGTGCAGGGGGAACAACTAGGAACGGCGACGCAGAGGGATGCGAGGGATGCGCCCAGATCGACCACTGTCTTGAGGGGAGGAGGAGGAGTGGAGGGGGGAGGAGGAGGAGTGGAGGGGGGAGGAGGAGTGGAGGGGGACGGGAGGGGCGAGGGAGGGACGACGGCGCAATCCACCGCGCACTCCGGCTGACACTCGGGGACGCAGAGTGGAGGGGGAGACGGAGTGACGGATGTGTCGACGGTTAACTGAATGGAGAGAAGGGATTGAATGAGATGGTAGAGGGGACTGACTCGTATGATGGGCATGGTCTGCTGCAGCTGCTGCTGGCTGCTTCCCTCCTGCTGCAGCTGCTGCAGGGGCGTCGGCTGTGGCGACTGCACGGAGGGCTGCACGCACGCGAGTGGACACGCGGACGAAGAGGGCGCGGATACCACGGAAGCGAGGGGCGGCTGAGGGGAAGGAATCAATTCATACGAACGGAGAACAAAGAGAATTGGTTACTTTCAATTGCATTTGCAGTCATCGCAAAGAATACTTCACATATTCCCAAAATGAAGTGAAATTAAATAAATCGAACCTGCGCGGCGATTGTGTACGGAAAGTAGAGAAGGGGCGCGACCGGCCGTTGCGGGGGCTGCGAATGTCGTGTTTTTCATTTATTTCAAAAATCGATGTCAACCTGCTGCGTTCCTAGCGTGAACGCGGCGGATGGTGCGGTAGCCACCGGCTGGCCCTGCTGCAACTGCTGCGGGACTGGTCGTGCGCTTGGCTGCTGCTGCTGCAGAACGGGTGGGTTGGCGACCACCGGGCTGCTGCTGCTGTTGCTTCTCGCGGATGGAGGGAGTGAACATGACACCTCGCACGTTATCTGAAGGGAGATTCATTGATCGATCGGCCCTGAGATTTCCCTGAATCCTCGATTTGTACCTTGCAGATTGTATCGCATCCGTCTAGATTGCGTGCCCCGCACTCGTTGTTGCATCGGTCGACGCATCGGGTCGCGCACTCGTTCAACTGCATCGACACCACGATCTGAGAAATTAGGCATTTTACGTTGTTTTTCTAAAAACCGGAATATTGCTAAAATTGAGACACGATGAATCAAAACCTGCTGTGCCTGGGAGTGAGTAGTCGATGACGGGGCTGGCTGGTCGATGGATAGATCGATGGTCGTCGACGATGGGAGAAGCGATGCTCGAGGGATTGTGCTCGACGTTCGGGTATCTAATATCGATTGGATTGAACATATTGCAAATAACCGTGTATTTGCTCTCAGTAATCACTAGTCCATCGAGAAGAGGGATTATCGGGTGACTCACTCGTTGTAATCGTGTTGGCTGAGATGGTACTCGAGGGGGTCGAAGGCGCCTGCGTGGTCATCTACAATAACTACAAATGTTGTTTCCATAATTAAAAAGCTTCTGCAAAACTTTTGCAGCAAAAGCTTCTCTAACCATTTCAATGTGTATGGTACGAATATTCATACCGTGATCGTGTTGGTAGGCACTGAGAATGTCGTCGAGGGAGCCGGGCAGCGCGCCTCGCACGATTTCTGATGAGGAATCATGAGTCTGACCCAACTACCGACCCAGCGAACTAGCTAAATTCAAAATCTACCTGGCATGCCTCGATGCATATGCGGGCGACGGGGAGGGGACATTCCGCCCTGCATTCTGTGAGACAGACGGGACGGAGACAAGGAGGAGGAGGGGACGACGGGAGGCGAGGAGGCACGGTCTGAGATTGTCAGAGTGAACCCTTCATCGCAACTCATTCCTCACCTGGGATCCACTCATCGAAGTCGACGAATCCACTGTGGAGATCGATGGCGCCGAGATTGACACTGGCACTGGTGCCTGAGGAGCGCCGCCAGGCGTCATGTAGTTCCTGAGAGGGGAGAATGAATTTTAGAAATGAAGACCCATCCAACCTGGTTTCGACCCACTGCAGCACCGCTGGTCGGGCCGCTGCTGGCTGCAGCTGCTGCGGAGGGAAAGTGACGGGGGTCGGGAGAGGTGTGTCTGGAGGGAATCGATTGATACAGTACCATCGGAACTACAGTATTCCTCCTTCTACCGTACCGTGTATTGGCTGCAGTCTCAGCTCCATTGTAGTATCTCCTCTGTTGGCCGAGGGAGCGGACGCCTCTTTCACCTGCTGAGGTGAGGACGGCGTGGGCTGAAGAGGAGAGGATGAGAGATCAAAGATCATGTTATTTTCAAGACGAATTTCAGATGAATTTCAATGGAATACAAACCAGAAGTGGCCCTCCTCCTGCTTGCAACTGCTGCGTCAGCTGCCGGATTAGTTCTGCCACGTACTCCGACGTGGAACTGCCCGAGGCGATGCTGACAGAGATCAAAGATCAAACTACGATATTGACTCGAAAGATCAAAGATCATCATCAGCAGAAGACACACTCACCATGAGCACGGTCCGCCGGGGGCGTGTTGCACAGGCGCGCAGTTGCAGTCACGACCTACATGGAAATAGATCAATAAGTGGATAAACAAGCGTGCGGCAGGGGCACGAAAACTGCGCGGCATGCTCACCGGTGAGTGTGGAGGAGCAGCCGCAGACGGGACCGGCGATCGGGAGACACGAGCACTGCTGGAACGGGGAAATTGAGGAATTGGAGATCACTTAGCATCTTTTTGATTAATCAAACATGGAAGCACGCGAGATCGTAATGACACCAAGAAGACAAATGAAAGTGTTCGATACGCGTTTAATGAAACCTTAAAGGTGTTAGAGATCACAGAAATAAGATAAGTTTGAGTGCGACGAACTCAGCCGAGTAAATGATACAGAGTAATAGGTGCCAAAGGGCGAAAGGTGCACGTGTCAAGTGGAATGAGGAGGAGAGACTGACGATTCCTTCTGTTAACAGTGGAAGAAGAGATAACTGACTGTGATAACTGGTCCGTGGGGATTATCAGGAGGTTAGAGTATTGACAAAGGGAACAGGAGAGGAGAGGGAGACAGCTTAGTCTTCTGGAGGGACAAACGAATGATTGCCACGAGGGGATGGAATCTAATACAGCCTGATTATACTACTAATACAGGTAATTGTTCATTAACGGTAAATCAGAAATACGTGTCAGTCTTATGCATTCGGAATCTGTCTCAATTGCATCCGGTTTCCCTTGCAGACTAATCAGTAATCTTGTGCAAACACAGCAATCAGAGTGCAAATGAGCCATGAAGAAGAAGGGAAAAAGAGTGAGTTGTCACTCGAGATTAACGCCTAACAATAAGGGCAAATGTGTTTTTGCGTGAATTGCGTGCGTGGAGGAATCATTTCTTATAGGTTTTGCCTACTAGACGCAAAGATTTACACTGAACTGAGCTCGGACTTAAAAAAACGCTGAAACATATTTGACACAGATCAGGGGAATAAACCGAGATCGATTCACGGAAGTTCTAATATCGGGAAGCGCCAAGTAGATGAGTGATGGCCGTGAGATCTCTCTCTCCTCTGCACCATTCTAGTTTCTCTATTGACAATCACGAGTGTGAGAACCATCCAACGGGTGCATCGTGCAATGAAATCACGCATAAAAAGTGTTCAATGAGCATTGATTGCATAACCGACGTGCTGCTTACAACAATTTCAGCAAAGTATCTAGTACTTTGAGCAGGACTAATATAAGCGGCATGTGCATCACTCTAAACTCCTCACATTGCTCTCAGGCGGGACGGTCGATGGCGCAGCAGTGGTGGTCGTTGTTGTTGTCGTCGTGATCGGAGGAGGAGGGACGGTGATGGAGATCGTGATAGAGACACTGAACGACATCGTTTGTCTCGTAAACTATCTGGAAAATTGAAAATGCTCACCAGAGACACTGGTTCTCAGCCGTAGTGACGGGTGTACATTGGCAGTTAGGTGAAGGGCTGAAGGAAAGGATCGGAATTGATGAAGACGTAAACGAGTCTCACCGTATGGGCATGCATCCGCATGTCGGGAAATCGCCAGTCGTCGGTTGGGGAGCACAAGCACACGATGATTGAAGGAGCGAGTGGAATCGGAGCTGAGATCATGGAATTGTTCATTCAACGACAATCGCGAAACAACTCACTCTGTCCTTTGGTTTCTCCTCTTCTCCTGACTCAGCTGCAGCTGCAGCAGTCGCAAGGAGGACGACGGTAAGAAGAAGGACAGTGGTCAATCTGCCTATCCCCATCTCTTCGATTAGTGAGTGTGGCATCTCCTTATCCCTCTTCTTCTTCTGGTTATCTCAATCCTCCCCTACATGGTTCCTCAAACATCCGCACGGTGTGAAGGAGAGAAGAAGAATAGAAACAATCAGAATCCCGCCATTCTTGTTTGCGAATCCATGTGATAAGAAAGATGTCTCTTTTTGAGCGACTAGGGATTTGGATCTGAGATCTGTGGGACTATTTAGATGTGATTAATGAAATGTCTGGAGAAGAGAATGACGAACATTGTCCTGACATGAAATATGAACTCTTCACTACTTCGGAGCAGTCTCTCCCAATGATAAAATGTGTTCCAGTTTCTAATCAACTTCGTGTTCGACCAAACTTAATCTTCATTGTCAGCCTAATGTTATGTTCAGCTCTCTTTCATTTTCGACCCAACCATAGTCTTGCATTATCTGCTTCTCTGTTCGTTGTGCTTCACAATCATAATTGCAGATCAGAAAATTTACGCGTTGGGGACGGTCGGGCGATGGGCCGAAACCTCCAATACGAATACAACACACGAAATGATGGGCCGATCGTTGACGAGTACGGTAAGTACCGGGTACGGTACACCAATCGATCAATAATACCTCGGCGGATCATTCAACGGTACAATTGGTGAACGAGTGAAAGACTGAAGAAGGAAGGAAAGACAAACGGCTGAAAGACATTCGGACGACGGGGTAGTGAGAATGAAAGACATCGGAGAAATGAGGTCGATCGATTACTCCGACTCCTGAATGGAAAAGGAGAATCGATCGATCGTGAAAGAATCGGGTACTTGAAAGAACTATTACTATACATGAAAGCACACTGGGTAGTGTGGGAGAGGAGAAGAGTACGGTAGACTACGGTAAGATAGACTACCGTACTCTCTCTGGCAGTGTTAGGACAGGGGCAGCGATGGATGAATCGAGTTGTACTCAAAAGGAAATAGACTAGGACAATCTTGACTCAGGAAAGTGCAGATAGCCTATGACACCGGGGGCTCTGCGAGCTTTTTTATTAGATTTTTTAAAAAATTTTCTATTTGACTACGGACTACAAAGTGGGACTAGGGTGTCGAAAGGGGGGCATAGGGCAGTCGGGCTCAGTGGAGACTGCAGAAGAGACGCTCATCGAGAGACGGAATCAGGAGCGGAATCCCTTCATTGCGAGACTGGAGATGGGGTACTGTACATTCACCGGGAGAGAAGTCGCCGGTGGGCAGTGCTGCAACATATTCATTAATCTCATTTAAACAAATCAATATTCGATCGATAGACTACAGTAGGATGAAGCACTCACCTTCTATGGATGCGACGAGAAAAGTGGACATAAATATACAACACAAATAAAATATATGACGAAAAATGTGAATGTGGTGCCGCGTTTTCTTCCTTGCTACAGTAAATCATCGAATCGAGTATGAAGAATCGAATCTGCAAGAAGAAAGGATGAAGAATTATGCCATTGATAATTGTTGCACTACAATCGAAGTTATCCCTAATCTTTTGCACAATTTTTATGCAGCCATCTCCGGCTTCTCCCTACGAATATCTCAAAATGGTACCAGAATCCGGTGCCAGGTCCGGATCCGTCAGCATGCCAAAAGAGTAGCCGGTCAGGGGTGGATTGGGTTGTCGAAGATGCCAGTTGTGTGATGAGCCGGGACCGTCGAACCCGGTCGAAGGACCCCTAGAGGCCCTTCGACCGAGAACGACGGGTTCGGAGAGGGGTGGATTGTGGTTATTGCATTCGGTTCTGGAAGAGATTCGATGGTTAGAGGGGGATTCAGTACAGTAAATGGTAAGCTGGAGTGAGATCGCGCACGAATAGTAGTATAGTAGTTGTTGTTCTGTGTGCAAGAGAGAGAAAGATGCAAAAGGAAAAACAGCGCCAAAACAGGACTGAGAGAGAGGGAAAGAGGGAAGGAGAGTGGGAGAGCCAGATAAAAAGGGTTGGGAGACGGGACGAAAGGAAAAATAGTAGTTGACTACTATACGAAACGAAGCGGGGAAGGAGGGGGGAGGGGATTCCAGGCTTGTAGACGGTAAACAGACTGTCGATCTATGATGTCTATTGAAGACACGCGATGGGATAGAAGGGATGTATGATCCTGTTACGATACTGCTATGGTAATGTGAGAAAAACATAAGGAAGATATTAATGGTGTACCGTATCCAATGAGGATGAACGGTAGCAACCAGCTGGGAGCTAAGGAATGGTATGGGAGTGCAAAGGAGGAGGGGAAAAGGAGGTGAAAGTAGGCTATGAGTGAAAGGATTTGACCGAGTGACCAGCACTGAAAGGGAAAGAGATGGAATCTCCGGGAGGTGAAATTGCTTCAGCATACAAGAGAGAGAGAGCCGCTTTTTACCCACTCACACACTTCTCCCATTTGCATTGCCTCTTTCCCTCTCTCTCCCCTTCTCGTCTCTACTCGATTCACACCATCTCTCGTCTTTCCCCCTTTCACAAAGCCCCCTCAGGGCTCCTCCTTTCACTCTCAAGAGAAGAAGAAGAAGAAACTTGGATGGAGGATTGGGGTCAATTCTCATGCAGAGAAAGGTCACAAAAAGGAGGAGAAGAAGAGGGAGGGACAAGCTTGTCTCCCTCATCAAACTGGTAGCTATTACTACGCAGTAATGAGGTGCAGTAATGCGGAAGACCAGAGGGAAAGCGACTGGATGGAAGGAAGGGAAGGGAAGTCTGGAGGAGGGGGGGGGGGATAATAATCCGTGTATTCCCTTCTCTCCGCCTCCTCAAACATATGTGAAACAACGTTCCTTTGTATCGGGAGCAACGAAGGAAAAAGAGAAGAGAGGTGCAAAGAAAGGAGAGTTTATCTTACTGGACAAGGAGAGAAGGAGGGGGAGTCTCAATCTGTCTGGAGGGAAGGAGTGAAAGAGACTCGAAGGGAAGGCATGGGAGTGGGCAATGGTCAGACTAGACGAGAGGAAGAGAGAGAAGGGAAGATGAAGAGAGGAGACGCCCCTCCTCACTCAAAATCGTAAAGTGAGTGTGAGATAGCACATGGAAAACGAAGAAGGAGGAGGAGATGAAGAGGAGGAATGAGGTAGAGAGGGTATCTAGGGTTTCGAGGATGGAAGAAGGAGGGATACTCTCAGGGTGATTGGAGACCATTGGAAACACGCGATTCGCGCATTAGAAAGGAAGTGGAAGGCAGATGGAATTGGTCTGTCTGCAGTGAGAAAAGAACAACGAACAAAAGAGAAAACTGCACAGAAACAAGTCCATTGTGGAGTGAATGAAGGGTTACTGGATGCACGATGGTTTTTTTTAAAAATTATCCACACTCATTTAATTTCATTTCTGGAAGCAAACGATGGCTACGTGATTCACAATTTTTTATCGTCGACATCGTCGTGATTGGTCTTTTCATCCCTTGGTCAGTGAGCGACGAGAGAGTGTGCATAACGAGGAGAGTCTCCCCTCATCGTATAGCCAATTCCTCCTCTCCATCGGCTTCTTTCCCTCTGCAAAAAGAGAGATGCCCTTAGGCATGGTCTCTCCATTTCACCCACTCTCTCTCCATCCCTCTCATCGTCTGCACTCTCGGTCCTCCCTTTGATCTCTCTCACTCTGCCCTTCTGCCCTCTCATCTCTCCTCATGATCTCTCGTTCCTTCATGTGTATCAGGTGCGTGTGATGCAATGAATGGTCAGCTGGAGGGGAAGAGGGAGAGACACTCTCTCCATTCGGCATGCTCTCTCCCTCTCTCTGACCGATGAGAGAGCGGGTGGAATGGAGAGAGTGGGAGGAGTGATCGTTGGTCATCGCAGACAACGACTTCAATGCATGTGCAAGAGGCTCTCGTTTCGAGAAAGAATTCCATCGGAGGGGAGGAAAGAGGGAAAGGGGAAAGGGAGGTCAGAGGGAGAAGCCCAATGACCTATTTGAAAGGATGGAAGGGAGACGATCAAAGACCATGAACCCGGCCAGACTATTGGGAAAAACGTATTGAAAGGCCTTTCATAGTGTCTAGGCCGGAAAATACTGTATGTTCGTTGTGAATCGATATGCTTTCGTAATTCGTTGATGCACTCAAGGCAAACGAAACAATATAACAGCAGTCCATGAGTAGCCATGGCGATTGCTTGGAGATGGAGTGAGTCCCGAGGGAAGGGATGACTATTCCCCCGTGTTCCTCTCTGAGATGCGGGTGTTGATCTACCCTCTCTTGGTGTATACTGTACTTGGTGATACTTGTCTCAAGGTGCGAGTGAGTGATCAAGGAGGAGGAGGAAAGGTTAGTTTCAATGCATTTGCTCATTCTCAGAGCCACAAATTTTTCCAAAAAGAAAGAAATGTTTCAGACTTCCGCAACGCCTAATAACAACAACTTCATTCGTGCGAACGCAAAAGTCGATCCGAGCAAGGAATCTGGTACGCGTTTGTTGGGTTTCTATAAAGTATAATCCGTCTCAGGCACTTCCACTCAACCTTCAGTTCTCTCGTGCAGTTCCGCCTGTGATTCCTCGTCTAACTGCCAGGCATTCACGTTAGTGAACGCCATTCTCACTCTAAAAAATCGGGAATTAAGATTCGACAAGCAAACGGGAAGTTGCACTGCCTACTCTGGATTCACTCTTGACTCGACCAATCCGACTGAATCTCTAGCCAATGAGACATTCGTCAAGTATTATGGTAACGATGATTTGAACAACGAATAAAGTGACGATCATTCATACAGGAGCCAATCCCTCTCCCGGTTCTTCTGATTCCTGTCTCTCTCCTTCTGTCTACTCCAATCTACTGGCCAATCCTCAGCAATGGGTCACTCCTCCGAAGAGCACTCCGTCAATCGGTACTATCTTTAAAAAAATATCTTTAAAGCGATCTTGTTTGAAGCAACTTTATTTTCCAGCATCGACTCCGGCCGGTCCCACACGCACCATAACGATCACTGGACCAAACGCTTCCTCAAAGAGATCAACGACTTCAAGCTCTTCTTCAACGGCGACGTCTTCTGGATCCAGCAGCTCTTCAATTGGATCTACTGGAGCTACATCTGAATTAACTACTGGATCCCCTGTGACTCACTCGTCAAGCACTGGAAGAACCACCACGAGACCGACTACCACTGGCACCATTGGTACTGGTACCACCTCCTCCGGAACCAGCGCGATTGCTTCAACTGGCTCGACTGGAACCAGCAGCTCTGTGACTGGTTCGACAGGATCGACTACCACTGGTACCGTTGGTACCGGCACCACCACCTCCGGAACCAGCGCGACTGCTTCAACTGGCTCGACTGGAACCAGCAGCTCTGTGACTGGTTCGACAGGATCGACTACCACTGGCACCGTTGGTACCGGCACCACCACCTCCGGTACCAGCGCGACTGCTTCAACTGGCTCGACTGGAACCAGCAGCTCTGTGACTGGTTCGACAGGATCGACTACCACTGGCACCGTTGGTACCGGCACCACCACCTCCGGTACCAGCGCGACTGCTTCAACTGGCTCGACTGGAACCAGCAGCTCTGTGACTGGTTCGACAGGATCGACTACCACAGGCACCGTTGGTACCGGCACCACCACCTCCGGTACCAGCGCGACTGCTTCAACTGGCTCGACTGGAACCAGCAGCTCTGTGACTGGCTCGACGGGATCTTCTGGTACCGGCTCGACCACCACGGGTTCCACTGGTTCCACTGGCTACACTTCAACGACCTCTTCTGTCTCGACGGGAAGCACGTCTTCGACTGGTTCGACTACTTCAGTCACTGGAACAGTGAGTGATGGGTCATCGAAGACGACACCGACGGAGAATAATGGAAAGGTAAGACTGCGGGAGAGATATTTAATTTCATAGTGTTCAATTATTCAACGGCCTTATCGGTGCACACCACCAGGCGTGGTCGACTGGTTCCAGTCGACTGTAAAATCGCCTTGATTGTGGAAGCAACTTTACCTTGTTCAATGAGAAGCTCTAATGCGGTTGCCATTGCAGGTGACCTCGGGCACTGGCAGCTCATCGGCGTCTACTTCTTCGAGTGGAATGACTACTGGAACGATTTCTTCCGTTGGAAGTTCTTCGACTTCTTCTGGCCAGACTGGAACTGGAGAGACGACCTCAACGATGAGAGGAGGACAGAAGGCGTCAACGGCGAGTGCCTCTGCAACTGGAAGCACTGGAACACCCAGTACGCCCACGTCATCTGTTTCTTCCGGAGTGGGAAGCACGACCACAGTTCCTGGAGCATCTGAGTCTTCCTCAAGGATGACGTCTTCTGGTCCTTCCAAGGCGACCACTTCCGTGCCTGGTCCCTCCACGACCTCAACCGTTCCCGGAGGACATACCACTTCGACAGTGCCTCCATCCTCCACTACTCCTCTCCATGTTCCTTCTTCAACCACGGCCTCCCATCCCTCGTCGTCAAGCACTAAAGCCCATTCGACTGGCCCGACGACGACTCCATCTACGGGCGTCATGACAACACGTGGAGCTCCATCGACAACGACGCCTTCCGCCATAACGATGACGACATCTGGATCTTCAGTTGAGACGACGCCAACGATGTCGAAGGAGGAGACGCCCACTGTGGGAACAACGACGACTGTGCCAGGAAAGGGTGGTATCAGAGGAATACCATAGAAGGAGTAGAGACGCAAACTTTGTATTATAATCGCTTCAAATCCAAGACTCAATAAAGTATACATTGTTAAGTGATGTTTGCCCCGGAAGAGCTTCCCTACAGATTTTTCATTATCGATAGTCATGAACAATTTATCCGCATTCTGCACTCGTTTCATGCGAATGAAGCAAACAGTAAGGCTAACGACGTCAAGTGATATTTGTCCATAAAGGAGGAAATGGGGAAGTGGAAATTCAATATTCTGAACAGCTCGAGATCAAACATTCACTGAGGGCACTTTTGGCCTTTTCACGTGCACGAAACGACTCTTTGTCGCGTTGAAGAGAGAGATTGGAATGGAGAGAAGAGTGGATCGAACTTCTTCGACGAAGAAGATCGTCGACGTCGAGAGAATGAGCAATCGATATTCAGCCAAATGGAAGTGGTAGTTGTCAGGGAGGAGTTTGAACAGATCTGAAAGGAATTTGTCTTCGTTGATGAACAAACCTCTCTAGACTAAAACGTACAACTGTAGTCGTGCAGTCCAAACTGCCACACGACAGCGTCGATGGCTGCATGGGGAAGAACGAAGAGAAGAGCGAGAGTGACACCGATGGAGGACGACTCGCGATTGGCTGAACGAATGCAACTTATTTCATGACGAGATGCCATTTCGTCTCAGACGATTCAACTGTTTTATTGATGAATCTGTGTCATTCCTCGAACATGAATACTCGGTAAGAGTGCCTGATGAACGTGTCAAAACAGGGTGGATATCACGCAAGCACATAGGGAAGCGAAATGGTTGCATGCGAAATGAGAGCGAAACGGAGATTTCGAGAGAGATTTTCTCTGACGAAGGAGATGTATTTCGAGCAACCTCCATCATACATAGAAATCATCACTTATGCAACCGCTCTACTGAATCGAACCGTGCAAACTCAGAATTCTGATTATTCTAACACTTCTAATAAGAATACTCACTCGACAAGGCCAATTGGTAGATCAGCGTTGTCGTGTGAAGGATTATTGCTCCGATGAGGCAGAGACTGTGCATGAAGTCAAGCACCTGCAAAATATAAGCTCGCGTTTAGAGAATTGAAAAAAATGAGCTCAATCAGTCTCAACCCACCTCCTTGCCATTCTCTTCACTGTATCTGTAACTGCACCAGAATCGACTGCGGAAGACTTCCCCGAAGAGATGCATCGAGATTATCACTCCCATCTAATATTCAACATTTAGACAATTGTCAAGATTCATATCGAACCATAGCGACGGCAATGACTCCTGCCTTCACGAACATCGTCCATGCTGGGAAGTTGACACGGCAGACAATGGAGAGAAAGCGATGGAGAGCCACAGCCTGCATTCATTTTCGCTTTTCTTTTCCAGAAAACAGCAAGCACTGACCACTTCAAGGGATGCGATTAGTTTCCAAATCTGTCCGAGATAGTTGAGAATGACAGTGCAGCCAGTGAGAGATGTGTAGAAGAGATTCATAGGACGATCGTACTCATCGAACTGAAAAATTACTTTTTTTATCTCTCGCCACTGTCCTTGCTTTCATAATGTAATGAGCTATCTCATGATCTATTTTCTCTCGTTTTTCTTTGTATTGCCGTATAATTATAGAATATCGAACCTCTATTCGTTCGGGCACATTATTGTAGTACCAAACGACGAATCCCGAGTGAATGAGATCGATGATAACAGTGAACAGAAGAAGAGGAATGATGTCAATCTGGAAAGAGTGAAGTAATATTTTCGAAATAATGCACGATACTACTGAAGTTTCAAAAAAATTCTGAATGCGGCGATCATACCTTTCTTTTCTCGATTCCGTTCCTGTGTTTCACAATGGCTACGAGTGCGATTGCAGTGAGAATATATCCGACGAGACTGCATTTGATCGTGACCAGAGAGAAGTCGTGCCATCCCGGATTGAGGATGACAACTAGTTCTTCCATCCTGGAAGAAACAATTACCAAAACGCAACGGAAATTCCAAATTACTTAAATTTCTAAGGGCGAATTGAAAAGTTTCGTAATTTAGTGTGCGAAAGACAATTAGAGAATAATAATGATGAGATGAAGCGCGAAAAGAACGAGAGTGGGAAAGACTGATGATGAAGACTGGATAATGCACGAAACCAATCCGACCTCCCACCTATATTTCATAGAACACAGATTAGCTTCTTCCACCGGAAATTCTCTGGCATTTCGTGGATTTCGGCAAAAACAGATAGGGGATATGGAGAAGAAGGAGAGAAAGAAGAAGAGGAGATGGTATCCGGAGTTACGGAAATGCGTGGGATATTCAGCATTACATTGTGACGGAATGAAAGACAAATGGAGATACCACGTTCTCATAACACGCCTCCAATGTTGTAGGTGGAATAATTGGCTAGCCATCGAACCATTCGAGCGTGTCTTATGCTACTATGTACACCATTCATCTAGAGTTGTGTTTGAATCTGGCCTCCCCGAGTTATTCACGGAAGAATGAGTCTACGGACACCAATCTCGCGCTAAATGGCCAGACGGAGTAACGACTCAGACGGAGAAACAGGAGTTCGACAACAACAATCGAGTCTTGGTCTCTCATGAAACGAAAGATTCGAGTGCAAAGTGGTCCCTCGTGGTCTGAAATTGCAACGGATCGCTCTCTAAAGCGAGCAAACATTTTCCCATGGTCAGTGAAATGAGAAACTCTGCGTGCAGGTTGCACAGCCTACTCGCAACATTCTCCGAGAATGTCCATGGGAAGAAGAGAGGGAAATCGGATTGGGAGTGAAAACACGTCAGAACGGGAGGAGAACTTGAGATCGTGAGAGATTTCTATTTGAGTCGTGCGAGAGGAAGAAAGAGGGCGGTTGAAAGGGATAAAGGAAAGGCATTGAGATGGACAACCATGAAATATGAATCGACGCCCCGAAGATGAAGGAAAAGTGTTACAAATGGCCACTTCCTCGATTCAGCGAGAAAAACCGCCGCTTAGACCCCATAAACAGTCACACACAGCTTACGAGAAACGATGTTCCGTCTTGGAATGACCAACGATGAGATTTACCATCGAATTATTGCATTTATCTGTAACGCTCTACGTGGTTTCTATAATTCGCATCCACTATCCACGAAGAACTTCTAAAGGATCGGTAGCAAAAGCAGACGAGAAGTAGTCTCATTCCTAGGAAGTCAAACAATTTGTCGAGGGGGGGGAGCAATTTCCTCGATGAGTAATGAGACTTTGACTCGGTTTTTGAGCCCGACAATGAAGTTTCGGCCCATTTCTAACGTCATTGTTGCAGATGTTAGCAACCAAGTGCAACAAAAATGACGTATTCACTCCTTTTAGACGATAATTGCTGGAGAATGCAAGTGATGAATCAGAAATTCGAAAAGTTTGAGGAAATCAAAATGTCATGTGCGCCCAGTGAAGAGTCTAACTTCTCCTTCTTTCATCTCTCATCTCTCGCGATGGCAATATATCAAATGCAAAGCTTTTTCATGCGACTTCCCAGATGAATTCAACTGAACGTTTCCTTCTCGTGACTACGCTCAAACAATGAATGGTCGGGCACAAAAGTGAATCGTAACGGTGAAGACCGAGATTTATCGTGTGTACTTCTGTATTTCCGTGAATTGTTCGTAGGTATTCGATGTTATTCTAGAAGAGCTCAATAATCTAGTACAAATGAATCCATTCATTAGGACGACTGGACTATCCTTGAGGACAACTGAAGGTTAAAATGAATGAAATCTGAAAAACAGGGTTTATCTCTCGCGATAAAGACAGAGAAAAAGCGAGAAATGTCTCTGGAACGGAAGTATTGAAGAAATTGAGTTAGAGGGGTGAAGAGAAGTGACGAATCAAGGAATAAATATGGCTCATAGTCAGCAATTGATTCGGAATATCGAAGAGCCTTTGCAATTCCTCATTCGAGTTAGGTGACGGAAGATCGGAAGCTCTCGTTTGGATGGAATTGAGTCTGAAAACTGCATTGTATTGATGAAGATCAAGGTCTCGAACCGTAATCCGAAGGAGAAATTCTCATTGCTGCATTTTCGAGTGATGATTTGCCTGGAATTTTACGCCTAAACTTTGCTCAGGTCTTTTAGGATGGAGAAACGGCACGAACTGACTTCGAAGGACGTCCTCAAATGTGTCCTCGGGATACAATGCTTCGTAGATACTCATCGATGTAGTGAATGCGAAGAGAAGGAATAGAATAAAAGCAGCCAATTTCATCGTATTCGAAGACCGTTAAAAATACGACGACTCTGTATCACCTGTTGTTCTATTTCCCCCTTCTCCTCCTCCCATCTACAATATCCATTTCCAAGCATGAGAACGGTGCCAAAACAATGGGATGAGAAGAGATCTCACTGTGGGAGACATCATAAAACACGTCATTTCCGATGTTTGGCATTTTCGGCATAGCTCATCTAAAAGGCTATGGAAATTCTTCGTTTAGTTCAGGAGCTGATCTATCAAAAATAAATTAGGTTTCGACGTTCAATTTATTACAAAATATTCAAAAATATCGAGTAAAAATATATCAACAATGAGCGCGAAACACTGCGGAGTTCTTGCAATTTGAACGTCTCACTTGGGGTTCAAGCTCGAATGGTGGAAAAACAAAGTTTTCTGAAAATTTTCATCTTCAATTTACAAAATATTTTCAAAATATTCACTTTGATGCGATAGTCCGTTATCATCTTTCAGTGAAAGAGGGAATATTCTTCCTGAAGGAAATAATAATTTAAAAATAATCTAATTTTACAGAATAAATGGATTTGCATAGAAATGAATGGACTACAAACTTTGATAGATCGCCTTCGCAGCTGTTTGGCCGATAAGAAGAAGCAGGAATATCAGAAAGATTTTCATCGAGACGACAGGTTCAAGGGGTGAATACAGAATTGTCGTCACGTTTTATACTGATCACAAATTGTATCAACTTTAGTGCAATGATCAATTCTCAAATGAGTGCACATGATATAGTGGGAATATGATAAACCGCTTCTATTCTCAAAAACGTTTTGTAGATACTTCATGTTTACCACACTGAACTAGATATTTTCGAATACATTGGGTACAAAGTTAGTGAACAAATCTCTTATCGTGCATTTGATTACGGTAAACCTTCATGCGAAAACATTCCACTTTCTTGAATATTTTATCTCGATGTACGGCTGTAAAAGAACAAATATCATACACAATTGAATGCAACAATCTGTTATTATTAAATTTTTTTTAACTTTCTTGGCTCAGTGGATACATGGCTTTCATACATAAATTCGGCTCAAATAATGGATACAGAACGCTGATAATGCATAAGAGCCCGTTTTCGTAAGAGTCGGACAACGATAGGCAGGGAGCGGACAGTGAAAAAGTTGAAATCTGAGTGAAGAGTGTTTTCTAACATACTTCGAGGTGCTCTATCCAACAGTCAGTATCTCATAATATGGTAATTGATCGTGGCCGAATATTTGCATAGCGAAAAATGGGCACATATGGACATTTTTGGATATATCTCAGGAACGAATGACGGAATCAGAAAAGTTTAAATAGAGACTCCCCTTGATTTTCAATGGGGAATCTGATAATAATGTTTTTACAGTCATAATCTAAGCAGTATTCAAAACCCGGGTTATTATAGACGTCAAACGAAAAAGAGGTATTTTTAGCCTTACTCACCCTGTAGATACTGATCATAGTGACCTACGTTTCAAATTTGGAGGCTGTACGTCTCTGCCAACGCGAGTTATGATTTTTTGAAGTTCGGAAAAACGGATGGAATCGCTTGAAATCGAGGCGAGAGTGCGCCATTTGCATACTTTCCCTATCATTCACCTCCCTCCTCCCCTCGAAACGGTCTCGTATTAGCGCGATTTGTTCAAATTTAGTAAGTTTGAAAAATCATAACTCGCGTTGGCATAGACGTACAGCCTCCAAATTTGAAACGTAGGTCACTATGATCAGTATCTACAGGGTGAGTTAGGCTAAAAATACCTCTTTTTCGTTTGACGTCTATAGTAATCCGAGTTTTGAAAACTTCTTAGATTATGACTGTAAAAACATTATCATCAGATTCCCCATTTAAAATCAAGGGAAGTCTCTATTTAAACTTTTCTGATTCCGTCATTCGTTCCTGAGATATATCCAAAAATGTCCATATGTGCCCATTTTTCGCTATGCAAATATTCGGCCACGATCAATTACCATACTATGAGATACTGACTGTTGGATAGAGCACCTCGAAGTATGTTAGAAAACACTCTTCACTCAGATTTCAACTTTTTCACTGTCCGGACATTGTCCGACTCTTACGCAAACGGCCTCATAATAAAGTGAAAGATAATTCATTTCCTGACCCAAGTGATTTCTCTAGCAGAAAACCACAGAAGCCAGTCCAGAAGGTCCCTTTTTGCAGTTATTCGGTACATTGCGAGATGAATGCGCATCGTAAGGAATGCGATCTTGAGGTGAAAGAACGCAAGTCTCAATGTTCTTCCAATGAATTATCGGAGTGAAAATGTAGGGAAAACAAGATAAGGTTGACATCAACGTCAGAGTGGATTTATCTCGAATGCTCTCTTATCACTCAGATTCTTCATCGAATGTCTCCACATACTTCACATCTTCATAAGGAGCTGCACCCCAGTCAAAGAAGATTCTGTCATCGTCCAACTCATCATATCGATTGATGTACAGTCTTCCTGCACGATTCTCAAGAAGGATCGAGTTAGAGACATAGATCACAATATTTCCATTTCGAATGAGATATTCGTAGGGTTCATCAGTGAATGTTTGGTAGACCTGCACAAGTGTCAAATGCAGAAATTGAGAATGAATATCGAATAAATAACCTCCGTATCTTTATTAGTGCACACGAATTCTTTCTCTCTGTTTATATCACAGGTCTTCTGAGAGGTTGCATGACCCCGAGGAACTAGGAGCCGAAAGTTTGAGCGTTCACAATGAAATTTTCATGGTAGAGTATATTGGACATGAGAAAACTTTTAATGCGGACGATTTGTCCCAGAACCGGCTTTTAGGCATTTTCCGGCTCGGGGTTCGGCTCTGTCATATCTCACGTCCCAGACGTGCTAGAAGGTCGTACTATAGCTCAAAAAATGCGGAAAATTATTTTAAACAACGTTTCTGTTGGGGCGGAAGACCATAGACAACATCTTCATATCGAAAAAATTGAAAAACTGATTTTTGAGACAGAAAATGATTTTTCCTGGTTCGGGGACCCCCCCTTTGGGCTGGTTCTGGCAGCAGATTTGAAATCTACATACTTGATACAGTCTAGGAAAAATTAGAGCAGAGGTCCAGGGGTGTTAGAATAGGTCCGTATAGGCCAAAAAAGAGCAAAAAATCACGATTTTCAGAGATCAATTTTCCAATTATCTGCCCTAGTGCCCTACAAAGATCATAAAAAGGTTCGAAATAAATTGTTTAGCACTTTTTATTATCAGGAACGATCATTATATTAGTTTTGAAGCCCTATTTCAAAATTTCAAAAATTTGAAAAATTCGATTTTTCGAAATTTAAAATTTCGAAAAAAATTTTCTATTCGAACTTTTTGCCCTGCAACGTTTGTAAGGGACTCTCTAGAAACCATTTTCTTCAAAAAATACTTTTTTATGTCAATCTCGTCAATTTCGAATTTGCCTGGTTTCGGCTCAATTTGTGAACACATGCGTTCTGGAAAATGGCCTGATATGCTTCAAAATGCACTAATATTGAAGAAACTTCAATAATGAACAAAAAGTAATAGTTTTTTTACATTGCAGACCAAAAATCAGATAAGATTAGACCGAGTCGCTCACGATAGTCTCGGAGAAAAGTGTCTCAGTTTAATAACTCACATGACTTTCATAGCAGTGCATACGACTCTTATTTTATTATAAATGTGTTTCTTATTATAGTTTCTTCAATATTAGTGCATTTTGAAGCATATCAGGCCATTTTCCAGAAAGCATGTTTTCACAAATTGAGCCGAAACCAGGCAAATTCGAAATTGACGAGATTGACA
>LS587830.1:689420-716378 GCA_900490775.1 Pristionchus maxplancki | reverse complement strand
GATTCCCGGCCGTGACACCGCCCCCGCCCCACCAAGGCGCCCGAAAGGGGAATTGGTAGTGACTTGATCACGAGGTAAATAGGTCTGGCGAAAAGGTGGGCACTCCAGACTGAACTAGCCCAACGTGATACTGGCCTAGCAGTGTCCTCCCGCGAGCCCAGTCTCGAAGTCGGGATGTACCTTTACCTTTACCTTTACTGACATCGAAATTGCATTATTTCCGAAAAGATCTGCTCTGAACAGAGAACTGGAAAGAGAAGTCAACTCACTCGAGTAGACGAGAGAGGGACTGAATTGAATGGAATTCCCTATAAGAAAGAATGAAATTTACAAAAATGTTCGAAACACAACGGAATAAATTACAACAAAAAAATACAGAAAAGTGTTTTATTCATGAAATCGTTTAATTTTACAGCCATGCGACAACTCTTGATATGGGTGGAAGATATGGGAATCGCAGTGATTATCTCTCCTCCTCACTGATCGTCCATTTCTTCAGCTTTCTTTCGACCTCGAATCTGTAATGTTAAATAATCACAATGAATCTATTATTAGATACAAAAAAATAGTAATACAGTAGGTTCTGCACCGTAGCCTTTTACTCAATAATCGATGTACAGTACCTCTCCGAATATCTTCTCCTCTTCCTCGTAATCTACATCGATTCCATTACAGTCGATCTCATCGAGAAGAGAAGAGGGTACAAATGCCGATTTGTCCGATCGATGAGTGGAGTAGGGATTGACGGACTGCAATGAATATTCCATTTGATTCCACTCAAGAAATAAAAAAAAGGAATACTAGTTCGAGAAAATGAGACAGCTAATCGAAATGGAATTTAAAATCGGATTACTCTCATTCGCAATATTGTTCCAACTACAGATGAAGTGAGGGAGTGAATGGGAGCGCTCTTCAGAGATGAACTCACCGATTTGTTAATCTTGTGAAATATCACTCGTGCGAAACGCGAAGCCCGGAGGCGCACGCTATTGGCTGCTTCTTTGGGAGCACGAGCCGTCAACACTGTCTGAAGGTGTGAATTCCTATGAATAATAATAATAGTGTGCACATACTTGACAGAGGGAGAGAAGAGAGGGAAGGTGAGGTCTCAGAATCTCACTGTTCATCATATCTTCCAATCGATCTGTAGTCCTCGTAATCGTCCGGTCAAGATTCGATTTTGCATCTTTCAGTACATCGTCGACCGAATTTCTGGCCATCTGAGAAATCGAGAATAACATTAATTTCGAAATTCTCTAACATACGCTTATGAGCATCGGGATGAGCTCCGAGAGACCATTCAGCATTCCTTCATCTCCCTTCTCTTCACTCATCAGGACCATTCGGACAAACGCGTCCACTGCATCATCCCTGTACTCGTCTTCTTTCACACAATCCTTGATGATTTTCTGAATATCAGGTCATTATGGTATCGTGAACGACAAAGCGACTGAAAATTGTTGAAACATTAGAGAAATTAGAGAGTAGACTCTCATTCTAAGCCCAACTGAATGAACAAACTAGCCTGTACATGACTGGCCATCTTTTCGCCTTCTCCGATCAGTACTTGAGGGGCAATCCTGTAAAGGAATATCAACGACTGTTATGATTAAGAATAGATGACACTTATAGTCATACGCGACTTTGTAGCTAGTTGAATCAGTTGGACAGGGGACTCACTTCATCACAGTGAGTGCTGTATCCTTGAGATAGTAATTCTTCTTTCTACTAGCCTCTTCGACAAAGAGTAGAAACTGCGGCCATTTATTGTGGGACTCTGAAAAAAGAATTAAAATATGTAACAGGAGAAGAAGAATCCAAGTATTTTTCGTCTGTGAGAATGATTAGTTCTTAATAGAGTAATCTCACTTATTCTCCATTTGACAATTGATGTGATCAATTTATTTAGAGAGGATTCGCATTCAAATTCAGTGTGCGAGAGCTGAAGTGAACACAGCATTAGTGACATTCATGTGGCAATTGCAACCAGCAAACTAACAAACCAAGAGAAGTTTGTCGCAAAGTGTATAAATTGTCTCCAGAGTGATAAGATCGCCCATCTGAAAAACTGCCACTAAAATATTATTCAAAACCATTTTCAAGGTTCATTTACTTATCGGACGGAAAATGGTACGATTAGAAAAGACATTTACATAATAATTAATAATTCTCCAACCTCTTTCCAGTCATCAGTGAGATTTTCAAGAATCGTCATAGCCTCCGAACGAATATTTTCATTTTGATGAGTGATGAACTGGAAAGGTATAAAAATCAGGCATTTCAATTCTAAAAATGTTCAGCCGAGTCAGTCTTCAAACCTTTTCAGATAGAATGAAGAGAGGAAAGAGAAGAGGATGGATCCATTCGAGAGAACGAGAGGTGGCGAGAGATAGATTGTGCAGTGCAGCCTCCACCTCCTTCGGTCCGCGATCATTCTCAGTCACCTCAATTCATTCATTCATTGTTCAATCACTTCCCAATTTCGGTGTTATGTTCGCACAATCCTAACAATGGATAAGACAATCAGTGTAGATACCTGCATCCACATCGGAACGAGGTCTCGGAAAGAATAATAAACATCATCAAAAGTTCGAAGCATGTCGAATGCTTTGAGAGACAACAATCGGACATCCGGATCAGCATTTTTCATAGCACTTTTGAAAAGATGAATGAGAGATTCGTTGCCAAGAATTGAGGGACAGAACCTGAAAGGCGAATAAAATGAAGCTGAGAAAAGGAAACAGTGGAGTCTGCAAACAAATTTAAAAGGAACAAACGAAATAATTTTAAAATGTCATCTCACTTGACTATTTCTATTACTCTCCGCCATCGATTCACATCATTCAATTGAATGGTTTCCATAATGAAATCCGAGGCTTCTTTCCACTCTTTCGAATCGAGATCTGGAAGGAATATTGATTATTGTCGACATCAGCAAAGGAAATGACAGAACAATTCAACATATTCTTCAATTTCTAGCTATCCACAAACCAAACTTTAGTTGAGATGGATTTCGACTAACCGAGTCTCCCATAGGCAACCTGGACAACCAACGAGATCAGCTTTTCTTCACTCTTTTTATTTCCCTTCTCATTCACAATCATCTGCAAATAATTTTGATTGCATATTTCCAAAGAATTTAATAAGAATGAATAGAAACAGATACTTTAAATCATTAATGAACCTTCAGCAATCCATCGCATAGTGATTTAATCTGATCTGAGTCCCATCTGCGCATAATTTTTTTCGCATCGGAATCTCGGAAGAGCTCAGAAAGTTCGGAGACGAGAATATTATGAATCTGCTGCAATCATATCTATTTTACTGTGAGATAGATAGATCTTTCGACATCAATTCTTGAAATTGAAATTGAAATAGGTTGTTCTTTCACACAACCTTATCTGTGTCTTCTTTCGATTGAATCATTCGCCATAGAAATTCAGCCTTGAGACTGCAAGGTAGGTCATCCAATTGTTTTTTGTACTGCTTTCTGGAATTTTGCATTTTTAATGAATGACAAGAGATAATAGATGACAAACCTCAGACCACTATCACTGTTCGAGTCATGGCGCATTTTGCGAAAAGTTTCGTACTCCATCGGGACCTGAATGGAGTGCTCACACATGCGAATGAGGGATGAATTGAACTCCATCTCTTTTTTCACTCACAGGATTCGAAATGCCGGCAGAGGACATCGAGGAAGAAGACAAGGAAGGAAGAAGAAGAGAAGGATCGGAACTCTGATCGGAGCTCTGGAATTTAATGAAATTTGGCTGATATTGTATTAAGCTCCATCGCTTTTTCATACCCACCAGGTTTGAAATGCCGGCAGAGGAGATCGAGGAAGAAGTAATTGAAGATGAAAGGGAAGATGGATCGGAGCTCTGGAATTTAATGAAATTTTATCAATTCTCTCTATCCGGGAAGGAAACAAACAGTGCATGCACAGAATGACACGTACGCGATGCATATGAGTGTATTATCGAACAATACCTTGTCGGTATCATTGACTGTCGACAATTCATCCTCAGCATCGTATGACTTGGCTTCGGATAAGTTGGAGGATTCGACGGTGGACTCGTCCTTGTTTGTGGAGCGACGAATGTCATTCAGTAGCTACAATATCATTGTTAACCACTCTTTTTTTATGAAAAAATTGTTTACACGATAGCAAAGACTGCTGATCTGGATTATTTTACCTCGGGAGCGAGCTGGGAAAGTTCATCGACTATGGCAGATCCCCATTCGAATTTTGAAATGACAGAGCAGAGAAGAGGAAGTGGAGGGCCGATTCCAGTGAGATATGAACATCCGAAGGACTGAAATAAGAAGAATGCATTGGTATTTTACAAGAAGGAAGATCGTGTGAAACAATGTATGCACTTTGACTTCTCAAGTACCTTGTGAAGTGATTGTATCAATTCAACGAGGCTTCTGAGCACTGCTTCTTCTCGATATTTCTGAATCAGTCGTGGTCAGTCGCATAGGTGGAATTGAAGTTTTGAATTGATTTTAGTTTCTTACTTCGTCAACTTCCAGACTGGATGAGATAGAGGAAGAGGAAATGGAAGATGAGAGTGAAGATAGATCGGAGCTCTCACTGAGTCTTATCTTTGCTATTTCATTCAGGTATAATTGTAATATTTCTCCCACTTTGGATGACGTTATTCCCTGAAGAGTAATGATCATCTCTAATCGGAACTCCAAACATCTTTGATCTCGAATGTTTGAAGGACAAAATACAAGAATTCAATGGATGGAATACCGATTGGACAAATAAACTAGCCTCTGGCCCGATAGTCAAAATGCATTTCCTGACAGCATCGACATATCTCGGAGCTGCCGTCTCCCATTCAGCAGTTGTGTAGTAGTTCAATTCGAGACGAAGTCCATTCCAGAATTCATTCCACAGCGAGAGAGCTGCTGCGGGTCCTGCATGGAATGATCAAATATTTAGAGAGCACAATTTAATGATCCTGAAAATATTTTGCACTCCTGCATATCTCTGGACATGCTGTCTATCAACATCCTATCTACTTCCATCATCGACTTCAAACCAGCGAAAGTCCCTTTTTTTATTCAAGGAGCCATTGAAAATCAATTCAATCTCACTCAATTGTCCGGAGATGTGCAATTCCGCAAAAAATATTAAAATTATATATAAAATAACATGATTTTGGTAGAGAAATAATGACCAGGATTGACAAGTGAGGTCATTTTCAATTCAAATTTACCATTTCAGTCAGAATAGCTATCTTACACGTGCTTACCTCTTCGGGCTTTCAGCAATTGCAATAACAGAGGGAAGAGTTTGGCTGCGTATTTCTCTGACACGACATTATCTGAGCAGGTCATCAGGCGCATTGCCAATGACTCGAGATGAAGAGTGAAAGGAGCGATGGCATCTGCACAAAACGAATTGAATTCGTTAATCCGTAGTCTAGACCATCGTGGACTCTTAGATAGTTGGAATGGATTTTTAGACAGTGCCTGATCCATGAACAAATGCTCACTTTGTTTGAACATAAATCACTACGAAAATACTCCTAAAGCTATTATTGTCTTGTTCTTGACATATAATATGAAATTGAAATAATAGTAAATTTAAAAGTGAAATAGCGAAAAGTTCGAGTTCTAAACTCCTGTTTGTGAGTTAGCCCTTCAACAGAATGTCGAATCTGTCCAACTACTTACCAGAATGGTCCAATATCAGGAATAGCAAAAGTTCTCCGACAGCTTCTCGCATCTTGTTCACACCGTATCTGCAGCACTCTGAAGAGTTTTGATGACAATTCCAGCTTTTCTCATCTTTCAGCCAAATAACAGCCAGATAAAATAGAATAGATTTCGAAAAAGATGAAGAAAATAGCATCGTGCATTATCAATATTACCTCTTCAGATATCCCACAGAAACAAGGCACTGGGATGTAGATAGTATTCAGTTTGAAAAATAATCACCATGTGCGTCTTTCCCAGCATACTCAACAATCCTCATTACATTTCGAAGAAGGGAAGGAAGAATTATCGTGATATCATCTAAATTAGTTTATAATCATTATTGCTGAATCTTTATAGGGGAATAACGAGTTTCGAGTAGAGTTAGGGGCAACTTCTAAGATTCAGTGAATGGAATTTGACCAACACTGACGGAGAGAAATCACTCTTGTTATCTCACCTCCAATCGCGTTCACCAGTCTTCTTACATCATCCACAAAGTGCTTATTTCTTTCATGTCCTTCGGGAAGAATCATATCGATGATATTAATGACGATTCGAAGAACCTCGAGCAGATAGTATTGGATAGAGAGGATTATCAAGTAGACACGGAAATTATCTGCTTGTGCCACTATGTATTCACAATTTTCATTTGATCATGGGAATAATGGTAATTCTGCTATGAAACTACAAAAACAGTCGCCAATAGGTGAATATAGTAAAGACTGATTGCAATTCCATATAAATATTCCAGTTGATTCCTCACTTGCACTGGAGAGGTCATCGCTGTCCCATTATCGATATTCAATGATACGTAGTGAATGAACAGTATTATCTGCTGAAAATGTTGGAATCAGATAAGTTTGACTTTGACATCGAGCACGGTATCTGATGTCACAGTGTAACCTTTTGTCTTCCATTCCACTGTGCATTATGACTTACTCTGGCCTCCTCGCATCCAATCGTATCGCCACAGTCGACAACAATTCTGATTTCCTTCGAATGATTGGATACCAACGCGAGGAGTGGCCATTCGTGCAGAGAAGAGTAAGGAATGCTCTGCGAGATTATTGAAATTATCCTTAAGCTATCCTTAAGTTTACCTTTGTGGGAAGAGAGACATTCGAGCAATCGGACAGAATGGAAACCGTTGGAGCGATGAAATCCGAATTACTTGGCCAATAATCTGGAAATTTCAATTGCGATTGGATTGAATTCACAACTTCAAGAAGCGTTTTCTTCGTGTCGTACTGTTTTCTGAAATGAGAAATACTGCTATTTAGAGATCAGAGATCAAATGAAAGAACGAAAGAAGTACTCGAAGACAATTAGAATAGTTTGTCCTCCATGACTCATTTGTGCAATGGCTTGAGTTGAAAGCTTGAAAGAGATCAGCGTGTAACAAGCAAAGATCAAAGATCATACCATAGCGCTTTTTGCTGAGTTCGGATCACTCATTTTACGCGCTAGAAGAGCATACGACCGACGAGTATAAAGGGAAGTGTGCGAAATGAAGAAGAAGATAAGAGAAAAAAGGTAAAATTGTGAAAATGCAAATTATGAAACATTTAAAAATTATGTAACATAATGTTATCTCTATTTTGAAAGTTGTGTGAAGTTGAAAGCGATTGGCAATTGACACTTCATCACTGAATAGTCGTCAAGATAATATTCATTGTCAGTACACATTTATTGATTAGATACATCAGTTGTTATTTATTCTTATTTTTCTTCTTCTCAGTATTTGGGGTTTGGGAGGATGGTGTATTCCCACTGCCCGCTGACGAGTGAACATTCTCCTTCCTTCCAGTGACATCATTACTCGATTTCTGAAATGAAGTGGTTTTCGTGTTCTGTTTTGCAACAAGGACTACTGCAGAAGATGCAGTCTTGAGTGATGGAGTAGCAGATTCGACTACGATTGTTCCCTCAGGTTGTTGATCAGTTGTGAGAGTGGGTATTGCATTTTGGACAAGTGACTAAATAGAAAAAAATAATTTGTAAAACATTATATCTTTAACCGGGTGTGCGGCCATAAATGCCATAACAGCCAATCGTTGGCTCACGACCTGAATAAATAGTTCTGATTAGTCTCAATTTCATATTTCGATCACTCTTCCGATCTCATCCAATTTCGGGCCGTCGTTATCGACGTCATTGTCGAATTCATCGAAGATCTTCTTGAATTCCTCCCAGCTCGACAGAATTTCCTCCGATACGCGTGGTGATGCATTCTGAAGCGTGTCATTTCTCTCTTTTCTCTTTTAAACGCTTAACCAGTTGATCTTTGATTTTTGCGAGCATACTATACATCTCGTGAACTCCCTTCGCTACTTCGAGGAAGTAAACCCAAAAGAATTAACTTCATTCATTTCATTCATTTTAATTCGTTTCTTACATGAATTCTCGATAGATACATTGCTTCCTGAAAGACCTTGACCAATCTTGACATATCGCCATACTCAGATTCAGCTATCTCGAACTCTCTTGCGAAATTCTCCATGAGAATGGTGATTTTAACCTGAATGTGAGCAAAAAAAGATAAACAGCTGAAATATAATCATAGATCTACCACAAGCTTAGCATGTCTCTTTTCTGGATCGATGTCTTTTGATTTATCGTGAATATCACTGTTGATCTCATCACACATTCCAAACGCGTACGAATGAGCTTCCCTTTAATGGAAATATTGAGATAAATTTCGAATAAAGCATAAAGGAGGAAGGACTTTGCGAATTCGAGTCTTGCTGAAAGATTCGAGTGAACTTCCTGGCTCCATAAAATCTTAGTCAATTCTCGATTCAATTCGTCAAACTGAAAATTCGTTGAGACATTTCTTTTTATGTTTTCCTCACTTTCGCAATTCGATCATTTTTCCATTTCTCATAGACACCCATCATTAAATCGTACTTCTTTCTCACTTGCTTCTCGTATTTTGCTCGTTTTCGATTAACTGAAAATCTAGAATTTCTTCATGGGAAACGATGATGACAAACGTTTGATTTTTCTCTCCTCTTCTTTCTTTTCATTCTCAATTCTTCGTTGTTCCTCATGAGCTTCTTCTATTCTGGAATGAAATATCGATATTCAGTAGATTAGAAGTAGCTGACTTTTTCATTTTCTCTTCAAGCTTCTTCTCGATATCAGAATTCATTCCACTCTTTCCTCCATTTTCATTCCCTTCAGCATCAGAACAATCAGTGTTCGACTTTGCTGCTTTTGCTTTGTTTGATCCAAAATTATAATTCGTCTGACCTTGAATTGTGAGAACAGAAGTAATGAGAGAGAAAGCAAACCACATAGTTAGTGATAACCGTCCTCAATCTTCCCCAAATTAGAGTTCCTATGAAGGCCGCAATAAGCATTTCTTCTTGTTGTGAATAGAGAACACGTATGAACAACTCAGGGAATAATTTATAGAGAGTTTCATTCAGTTATGCTAACCACTTTGAATGATATCATTTAGGACTAGATCATGGAAAAAATGAATCAAATTGTATTTCGAAAATCATTTCATTTCTTTGCAAAAATCGCAAATAATGATTTTTTTCAGTTATCTTGCAGCTCTTTTCTGTATCCACTCTAGTGCATTTCCGTCTTCAAATTCATGTAAATTGATTAATTCCTTTCTTATTTCACCTTATAAATAACCCTTTCCCCGGTTCATTCTTCACTACTGCGATGAAATTGAAGAGAAAGCCCCTGGGAAAGGTGGCATGGAAGAAGAGGAAGGTTGAAGTCCTTCTTCGTAACAAGGAGATGGGGAGAGAGGTACTTCCCATTCTAATTGATCCCAGATATATCATCCGATTCCATCTATTTCCTTTCCAGCGAAAGGCAAGGGAGGCAAGAGAGGAGGAGGCGGAGGCGGAGGCGGATTCCGCTCTTCCCGGAGACATCGCCACTCAGCCCGACACCAAGATCGTCTTCAATGCCCCCTTTCGGGTCAAGGCCATCTGTCACATCGAGGTATGTTCTATGAGTTACCATGTATCATTCTTCTATTCACAATGTCTCTCTTTCTAGTGATAATTCGAATCGTCTGTCCTTTCTAGGTGACCAACTTCTCTGCTTCCCGTATTGGATGGGCTATCAAGACCACCAACAAACAGAGACTGGGAGTCGACCCCACTGCTGGAGTCCTCGACCCCAAGGAGAACGCCCTCATCGCCGTCTCCTGTGATGCCTTCGTCTACGGAAAGGAGGTACTCTATCTACTCATCATAGCTATTATCATTTCCCAAGAATTTCCCGAATCCTAGAGCAAACGCTTGATAAATACCGTAGTATAAATTCCTTTCAGGACACGAACAACGACCGCATCACCATCGGATGGACCAACACCCCCGAAGGAGCCACCAAGCAGTTCAGTCGCGAGTGGTTCCAGGGAGACGGCGTGGTCCGCAGAAAGAAACTCACCATTGAGTACAATCTCTGAGGAGATAACATGATAAATAATTTAGATTCTCGTATTTCATTTGCAAAAACGTTGTTTTATGTAATGGGATGATCGGTTGTTTCACATAATAATTTATGAAACAATCACAGCTAGTGGCATTATTATTAGCAATATTAGTGAACATTACATATGAACATCACAAATTAGCAAGCTCCTCATTGAGAAAGGGGAAATGCAATAAATGATGAGATTGGAAATACGATTTTCGAAACATCAAATGGAAATTGATTACTCTGTCTAATTAATAGATATGAGAAGAGAGTATGACTTTCTAGATATATTCTCAAATTCGAAGAGTCTATTTTCTAGTGATGATCTCGTCCATGCATTGCCTTCTCTCTTCTGTTGATAAGGGCAGGATGGATAAGGCAGAAGATCTCACGTTTTCCAATCACAATTTATAATCAAATTGAATTATTTCTCTCTTCATCCTCAATCGTACCTTCATTTCATTCCACCCTCTTGTCCCCCTCTCGAGTGGTTGTATTAGAATGGTTGACTTTTTTCAGACTGCTACGCTTGAATACAGTAAGTTCTTATAATTTGTTGAACACATTCTATTCTGCTTCATACACTTTTGTGATGTCCGAAACGTCATTCCATCTATGGGAATATTGCAGATATTCGCTTCATGCCTCTACCTCTCTTCTCGCTCCTTCTTCTCATTGTCATCTCTACCACTCTCGGATGCATTGTGAGTCCTCCAGAGAAACGTCGATTTGTGTTGAAAGGAGAAAGAGTAGTGATTTGTGCGGTAGTGTCAAATATTGCATTCGCGTGGTGAAATTGGAGAACATCATTTATCTGTTCCTTCTCAGCATAAGAAGAAGAAGAAGAAGAAGAAGAAAGACTGCAGAAAAAACGAAGGAACTGAGGTGAGATTTATTGTATGGATATTCTTCATCAGTGAACTACGAGCATTCGGAAGATCTGTGATGATAGCGACTATCTGAAATCTGGATTGAACACAGATCTTTGAGCGACAACTGAAGTTTTCTCAAATAAATGCCTCAATTGAAGATGAATCTGGTCGCATTTCGTACGCTCATAATTGCCAAGTCTTTCGATGGACCGGAACAAGAGAGGTTTGTTCTTTATAGTTTTGAAATTCCTAGTGTACTACTAGAATTTATCGAGTTGACATATTAAAATTATCACCCATTCCCTCTTTATCTATTGTCAGGGACGCAGCTGAGGAGAGATATGAAAATATTCCTGCAGCTGAAAAAGACCGACTTCTTCGCGAACTATACTACATGACTGGAGATAATGAAAAGGTGGTGCACATTCAACTTGTTGGGGCGAACAGATAAATCAGGCAAAACATTTAGTTTAGCGGAAATTGAAAGAAAGATCTTACTTCCCTAATTTCGTTATAGTATTATTTGTGTTCTTCAAAATTTCATTCAATCTAGTAAATCGCATCTTTGAACGTGATGCAGCCTTGAAGCCAGCATTTCTCATTCATGAAATATATATCTTTTAAAGATATTGTCCGATGTGCTGTATGGAATTCGGAAAGTCGTCGTTGATCACAAGGATATTGTTGATTCATGGGACACGAATGGTCAATCGCAGCTAATTACCCATCTGCTTAAGGTTTTCTAACTAATTAATTAATTATCAAAATATTTTTGCTCTTCGATCAGTTCTATGTAGTGGGCTGTCTCGCATAGATAATTGGCAATAATTGTTTCGCATCTCCAGACCTTGACTTCCGATGCTTTATCCGATCACGTAAAAGGACCCGCGATGCATATCTGTACCAAACTATTCGAATATGGAACGATTCCCAATGATGAAGTTTGCAAGATTGGTCTGTATAATTGAATCTATCAATCAAATGGATTTCCTTTCAGTCTATGCAATTCTCCTGGCTTCCGATGTAAAGGAAGATAATTCTGTTGACTGGTTAACATTTGATGGCGTTACAGAAATTGATTACTACACGTAAGGTTTCGGATCTGATCAAATGCTGCAATGTGCTTTCTGCTTTTTTTAGATTACAGAAGATCAAATTTTACGTCTCACAATGTTTCAGCTCTCTCAGAACAGAGCTCGAGGACCACTTGTTCCGCCATGCTCAAAAAATGCGATCTCACTTCAAGAAAGCACTGATGGGCTTCATCAAGGATGGTTGGTTTTTTTAACAACTATGTTTCATCGTTGGAACATATTTCGGATTGAATGCATTCTATAATAATTGTGAATAATTTCAGATAAATGGGAGGTTCGGTGCACGGGAATTCGATCGATCGCTGCTGTCGATTTGGCAAATAGAAAAGTGGATAAGAAATTCGAGATGATCGACAAGATCGTCAACTCACTCAAAGATCCAGTTCGTTTATTTTTATTCAGAATTTACATTTCGCTTTTCGTTGAAGTGAGGGGAGGATGCTCATTTCTCATTCATCTTTATTGATTTTATCATCAGTGAAATCACTCTTTTCTCCCTTTTCAACCTTACTGATCTCTCTCATTCAGCACCCGCGAGTTCGATCTGCAGCCTGCTGCACTCTCAGTTACATCATCGGACAAAACCATACACTGGAATTGCAGAAAACCCATCACTCTCTGGTAGGTTCCCAATCCAAGAAACTTCCTCTACAACAACATTTTCGAAAATATACAAAAGGAATAATTTCACTGTCATCCAATTCCGTAACATCCGTTGTTCATTCTCAGATCGTTCCTGCCCTCATCTCCGTCCTTTCTTCCGATGAAATCCCTCGTGTGGCAGCTGAAGCAGCGAGAACTCTGCAACAGTTCTTCCACACATTCATCGAAATGGAAGAGAACGGAGATACTGAAGATCTAGGCGTGAATGAGAACACTAAGGTTCGCTTTTTCCCTTATTATAAAATCCAATTTCGAATGGTCGAGTATCGGTTTGATCACAGATGTAAAAAAGATATATGATCACAGATGTGAAAAAGATATGGACGATGCTTCGTTCAGATTGCCATTTCTGGATTCTACGATGATGTAATCAGAGCTCTCGCCAACCTGATTAATTCCAAGTACTCGTATCTCTTGGCTGAGAAGAAATTCGTCCTTCTGACTACGGTAACCATTATCTTGTGATCTGTTTCAATGTATGAAAATAAGCCGGATCTCTTACTTGAATAAATAGAGAAAAGAGTGCCCAAATAATGAATTGCAGTTTATCTCAGCCGTTATATCACTGGGAGAAACCGAGAATGACGTCATCTCCAAGTACCACTCAGTCCTCATCATTCCACTCAAATCCATTCTGAAGCTGAACAAGGATTGCATTGTAAGCATCTCATTCGAGTCTTCTATACAAGACGTAAATTTTCATTGCATTCGAAAATACATTTCTCTAGAAATACACAGTGACCTGATGACTTTATCCGAAAACCTTTCCAGATTCTTATCAAGAATGTATTCACGTGCGTCGCTCTTCTGGGAGTATCAGTGAAGAGGGATCTGTTCGTGATCGATGCATCAGAAGTTAGATTCACCTTTCTTTATTAATGGTTATTAATTTGATTTTTTTTACTTTTTACGAGAGGTCACCAAAAAATGTTCATAACATTTCATAGAATACTCATTTTGAGGTGATGCAGTCCATTGTCTCACTGGTCGGGTCGACCGCATTCCTTGATCTTCTTCACGATCGAAATTATGGATGGAGTAGAGGAAATACCGTCGGTTTCTCGTTCGACCTCAGACGAATGGCCAGTGCAATGGGAGATGCATTCATTCCCTTCCTTCCCTCCATCCTTCCTCTCATCATTCTCACTCTCGAGAATCCCCGTCACGATGTCAAAAGTGAGTTGAATTTAACTGATAGATCATTGACTCCTTTCTCCATCAGGCTAGTCATCATTGGCAATAAGGCTAAAGCTTGAAAACTGTAGAAAACATGTCTGATTATTGCAGTGTGCTGTTGCCAGGAAGAGGAATTGAAGATGGCCATGGTCTGCAACATTACTCACTTCGCTAAAGATTATCCCCGTAATTGTTTTTATATTTAATGTGTACAATTCTCTATTATCTAGATAGTTTTCGCATTCTGAATAGTTCAATTTCTCCTTACAGATTCATTTCGTCCCTTCGTCGATCGCGTCTCTCTCCTCGCAACGAAGGAATTGTCTCTGGCCGCTACGACACTCAAAAACGAGGAAAGCAGACTCTGGCCGCTGGAAGTCGTTCCTCTTCTCATCGATTGCTGCAGGGTATCACATCCATTATCATTGTATCTGCAGTCAATAGGAGTAAGGCGAACATTTTCCTTAACTTTCCATATTCCTTTATTCCATATTCATTTTCCATATTCCTTAACTGTCTTTGCACAAATCAACAAATGAATTTAGGGAGATCAGAAGACGACGTTTCTCATCTTCACTCGATTCGTGAATACTGTCAAGGAGGTCCTCAAGGCAGATAGAAAGGAGAGAGAAATCACTGCGGCTCTCTTGGTGTCTCTCGCTGGAGTCATAAGACAGATTGGATTGGAAGTGAGTGCCAGACTTTCATTTGAAAAAAAGGAGAATAATAGACCTCCGTGCATTATGTATTACCCCTTAAAGTGGGATTAGATTCAATGTAATTATGTAACTGCTACTTCGGTTTATCGCATCGTGGTAATTTTTTATAACCCTCATTGGTTGGGGACTGAATCTAATTTGAAACAATTCAGGCAATTCCGAAGGAGGAGAGAAGACGGATTCGATCAATGACCAAGAAGAGGGCGATTAAGAAGATTAGAGGAAGACTGGAAAAGAAAGACAAGGATGTTCTCGATAAAATCTGAATCGAAACAGAAATAAGATTGTATTTGCCCATCATATGAATAAACGATGTTCTCCCTGAATCAAATATTGTAGAATGTAACAGTCCGAGTGATGTGAAAGAAGCACAAGAGAAAAGTAGTCGAGAAAGAAAGATGTACATCACCTAATTACTCATGCGATACTGAATCATTCCTGAATCATTCCAATAAAAAGCCAGAATGTCATCGAAACGAATAAAAGCTCCCGAGACAAGAATACTTTACGTGTAAAATGAAAGTTTTGTCGTTGTTGGTGTTACTGATTTTCTCTCTTCTATCAAATGGATCTTCGATCGATTCCGAGGATGATCTTCCTCCCTTTCTACGCGGAATCGAATGGAGAAATGTCGAGAAGGAATTGAGGTTCATGGCATTCTATTCTGGGGAGCATATTGTTTTAGGAAGGATATGCGTCTCAGTTCTTCACTTCTTCCATTGTCATACGAGATAAATTTGAATGTATCAGTTAGAGGATATGAAGATGCAGAGAGATCAACCTTCGATGGTTTCTATCAGTTTTATTCGTCTCCAGAAACAATTCGCTTCCCAGGATCTGTTTTGATTACACTGAACATCTCATCTCCCATCAAAGAAATTGAACTTCACTCTGTTGGTCTGAATATCAAAAAGGTTTGTGCCACAATGTTCACATGATCCTATGATCTTATTTCAGGCTCAATTGATGACATCAATATTGGGAGCTTCACCGACTGAAATAGAGAAGATTTCATACAATCGGGAGAGGGAGACTGTTGTGTTGACGCTCTCTGAAGATCTGCAACCGACAATGAATGCACAGTTGAAGGTGACACCACTTCTATGATGTTTGATGTTTCGTTTGGCATCAAATCGACGTATTTCTAGATTGACTACAATGGAACGGCAGTGATGAGAGGATTCGGACTGTATGAATCATGGTAAATTACCGGAAATATCTACTTTTCTGTTTTATTTGAATCAATACATGCAATATTTGAGGACTAAACGAGCGAACAATTCTCAATCTCTACTTCCCACAATCTCTCTCGTTACGAATTGTTCGCCCACTGGAGCCAGGCGATGGTTTCCTGGTTTCGATGAACCCGATAAGAAGGTTTTTAATTCATGATAATTCAGATTAAGTAACAACCTGATCAGGCGAAGTTCCGTCTGAGATTGCAATACCCGAATGAACTCACGGCGTTTTCCAACACGGAAGGAGTGACGAAGGCTCTCGATAACGGGTGAGTTTCCTTTTTCATTGGGACCTTATTTCTCTATTCAGTCGGTCAGAAACATCGTTCAAAGAAACAGCCATTCTTCCCACTTATGTCGTTGCATTTGCGCTTACTGAACAACCATTCATGGAATTGGAACACGATGGACAAATAGTACAAACAGAATTTAATAATTTGATACATCTCAGCCTCTTTCAGTTCCGAGTAATCGGAGGAAATGAGAACATCGTTGAACGTGTGACAAGCGCACACGATTGCGTGAAGAAGCAACGAGCATTCACGAATGTCTCTTTTATTCCAGAGAAGACAGGTAAATAAAATTTGAAAGAATAACTATGAGAGCTCTTGCAGATTGGTTGATTGTGCATGATTTTCCCTTCTCTGCTATGGAAAATCCAGGTTTCAATATAATCTCACAAGTTGAAAGTATACAAATCCAGGACTTATTACTATGCAGTCATCCATTGAGAAGAGCGCGATTATTCATGAATTAGCGCACATGGTAACATAGTATCTCATAATAATTTATAATCAGCATAATTTCCTTAATAGTACTTTGGAAATCTGGTAACCCATCAGTCGTGGGAACAAGTTTGGTTGAAGGAAGGATTCGCTACTTTATTATCTGGGGATTTTAAGGTTTGATTATGGAAATAAATCAAATTAGAATGTAAATTCGCAGTCTTCTCCAACATTTATATCTCTTTTTGAACCAGCCTTGCACCACGAGTTCAGTTATTCTAGAACTCAATTTATTATGGGACACTTCTTCATGTATGGGCACATTCATTACGACAAGGTGAGAGTCGCACAATGGTACAAAGTGAGTAAACAATTTCGCCATTCTCAGGCAGCGCAGTTTCTCTCTCTAATTAGACGATACCTCGGGGAGAAAAGCTTCGATAGAGCTATTAACGTTTTGTGACATTCAATATATCTTTTCACTTATTTCTTGAAGCAATATCTGATCGATAATTCATTCGGAAACGGCGACACTAAAATGATGATCAATTACCTTTCCACGGAAAATTCTGAGGCACGGACGATTATGACGGATTGGCTATATCAGGTGAATTATGAAACAAGAGTATCTCATAGATAATACAGCCTGGACTCGCTCTTCTCACGGTTGAAGAAAAAGGTGACCGAGTGGAAATCCAACAAAGGCGACTCCTTGACATCGATTTTGATGAAAAATTAAGAGATTTGAAGTGAGTTTGGAATTGGTTTTTGCTTATAGTCATTTATTAAGAACTCGATGGACAATTCCTCTCTATTATACCATAAATGGAGCAGAACATATGCAGATTATGCCTCGCGAAGGTTGGTTGAATACAACAAAAAAAGTTGATATTCTTATTTTCTGTTTTAGTCGAGAAATTCACAATCAATGTTCCTCCAAATTCCAATTTCTCTATTGATGAAACTTATTCTCTCCTGTATAAGTTGAACTACACTAATAGAGTATAGAAATCGAATTGAAACATTCAAAAATCGGATTTTAGAACATCGAGGAAACTCCATCGAATCTTACTTCTTTGTTAAACATTAATTGGAAATTGGTTCTTGAAACTTCCTGCAATGTCACTGCAAGCAACACGTCGAGTGAGGAACTGTGGGAGATGTATCTTATTCAGGTAAAATTCTGTACTATCTTGTAGTTTTAAACGGAAAGGTTGCAGGGCAATGCAAATTATCTACTATGTGACAATGCTCTAAGTTCAAGAGAAGACGCAATGATGTGAGAGTATTCTGATTGGGAATGTAATATTTAACAATGTTTTAGGTTTCTTCATAAGCTTCTCGTATCGAATGAACTTCCAGTCCGCAATAGGGACTTGTTCACGATAGTCAAGGGACTCAACACCATGCATTCTGGAATTTTTCTGGATTTCCTCGTGCAGGAGCACTCGAACATCGAGTAAGATTAGTTTTGAAACACTCTTCGAACATTGCTTTTTAGTTCCCTCAACATGGGAGTTTGCAAGGCAATCGTGACTGCAGTGGAGGAAGAAGGAGGGGCGAATAAGGTAGCGAAATTATCTGACATTTCATAATAACACAATTGTCAGCTTCACGAAATCGTCCGTGCCAATCCCTCATTCGCCGCTAATTTCTACCACGTGTTCACAAAGATTTTCGAGAAAGATTTTATTCAAAGAAATAGACATACTGAACTATAGTTTTCAGCTAAGTACTATATCGAAAATTATATTAATTCGCCTAATTGTGCTGTTCATGAAATTGCTCTAGATATTAATAAAATACATTATAATAGATCTGGTGATTCTAATGAAATGGGTCTGCAGGCTACCAATAAAATGTCACGACTCGCATTAGAAGTCGTTATTCTAAACTTCTGCTATATTCAATCTCTATTATTTGGTACCATAAGGGGTACTACCCCGTTTTGTAAATTTTTATTCTGTAATTTTCACTTGGGATATTCGTTTCTTGTAAACGTATTTTTGGGAAACATTTTCTACAATGTTATTCACTAAAATGGTGGTTCCATAAACACATTACAAAACAAAATTTCTAAAAAAATATTTCTCAAAAGCGAATTTCCCAGAAAAAATTTACAAAACGGGGTAGTACCCCATAAGGTATCATAGCTACAAGAACATCAATGATTGTATTCATTAAGAGTTTATTTACCACACTGTTACGTTTTGTTCTGAATATTCAAAATCTATATATTTTTCATCTGCTTTGCCACAGGGGGAGTTTAACGGAGAAGAACAAATTAGAACTGTAGCTGATTGAAATCAACAATAGGTGTGAAATCAAGCGACGCTACGACGGTTAGAGTCAATTTATCATTCTGTCTTGACTCGGCATAGCCGACTCTCCATTTTAGTTCCCGTTCCGAATTATAATTTATTTTGCTGAGTCTCAGTGGTTTAGCTTTTCAGAGAAAGAGCAGCCAGAGATGGGTTTAGATGTTTGGATGATACTATCCTTGTTCCTCCCATTGCTCTGCGCAGCTCCAATTGATTCTGAACATGATTTGCCTCCTTACCTTCAAGGAATTGGTTGGCGAAAAGTCGAAAGGGAATTAAGGTAACATCTCTCATTGTGTCCCTCTCATTTAAAACAATTGTTTCATTTCAGGAAAGATTTGCGTCTCACCCAATTACTTCGTCCGATGTCTTACGACATTCAATTGGAAGTGTCGGTGAGAGGATTCCGAGGAGCTCAACGATCAACTTTTGATGGTGAGTTGGCAGATCAAAATACTATCTACAAAAAAATACTCTAAATACTCTCTTTTTCATAAGCTCATTTCTTATCTCAGGATCAGTCGTCATCTCACTTAATTCCTCCTCAGTCACAGACAAAATTGAGCTGCATTCTGTTGGTCTCAATATCAAAAAGGTGAGGAACGTGCCCTCTGGCATGCCTCCAATAAATTCACCTTAATAATGACTAACCTATCTACTTCTCTGGCTATTCACTCCTTTTCACGCCTTAAAAGAGATTCTTCTTGCGACAGACAAGGGTTCACTTCTATAGCGCAAAAGTTCGAAAGCTAGCTCAGAGGGTTTCAATAGGAACAAAGTTGGAGAACCAATTCCAACAAAAAGAAAAGAAGGAACCCCGTGTTTCCGTACACGCTAATTAAATTTATCATCAAGAATTTGCAGGCTGAATTGACTTCTTCGTCGTCGAGCATAAACATAAGCAATATAGAATACAATCGAGAGAGGGAGACTGTGATCTTCACTTTGGCAGAAACTCTTCAACCCACAAGTCATGCACAACTCAAGGTTAAACATTTCTTTCAAAAGTAGATAGTAGATAGTTAACATATCGCTTTTTGAAGATCTACTACAATGGAACATCTCAAATGAGAGGCATTGGATTGTACGAATCATGGACTACCAATAAAGAGTATTCCCTTCCTCCTACCATCTCGCTCGTAACCAACTGTGAACCGAATGGAGCGAGACGATGGTTTCCCAGCTTCGATGAACCCGATAAGAAGGTTGAGTAAAGGTTATGCCAATTGCTTACTCATATTTGCAGGCAAAATTCCGTCTGAGAATTGTCCATCCTACACAACTCAGTGTCTATTCTAACACTGTTGGGAAAACGAAGGAACTGATTGGATTCGTGGGGTAAGGAACGGACGAGGGTTTCGACTGACCATTTGTTTCTTTCAGACAATCCGAGACGTCGTTCCATCAGACAGTTCCTCTTCCCACGTACGTTGTGGCTCTCGCACTTACTGAGCAATCTGCTGCTGAAGTGATGCACAACAACCAGAAGGCGAGGAATGATTAGAAGTGCGAAGGCAATAATAGAGTGTGTTTCAGATTAGGATAATAGGCACAGAGAACACTTATTATCTTGATCGACTCACTGAGACAATGGATTATGTCAAGAATCTATCTGCGTTGCAGAACATCCCTTTTATTCCGGAGAAAACAGGTTAATAAAACAATAAATTAAAATTACATTGTTAAAATTTTCAGATTGGTTGCTCGTCGAAGATTTTCCTGTGGGAGCAATGGAGAATCCAGGTAGGAATGACTAGTTGAAGAGTAGATAATCAATACATTCAGGACTGATTACATCAACTTACGACGCCACTTACTCTTCAATTCAATTGCACGAGTTAGCCCACATGGTATTCATTTATCACCACTTTCAAGCAAAATAGATAAATGTTTTCAGTACTTCGGAAATCTGGTCACACTTCGAACGTGGGAGCAAATTTGGATAAACGAAGGATTCGCAACGTTCTTCCAAAGATATCAAACTTTGTTTGAGAGCTATCACTACCAGGTTTGGCATAAACCGCGCAAAAAGAGTATAGACAAATAAATAAATACAGAGTCCATCTCGAGGTGTCCTGAGACAAGCTTCAATTCACGACCCTGCAATGCACAGTGAATTCAGCTATTCGAGGTCTCAGTTCTCATACGATCGATTGATTAAAAACACAAAAGTTCATTACGATAAGGTGAGGAATGAACCACATAATCGCAGAACATCAAATGTATTGCAGGCATCTCAGTTGATCAGTCTCATCAAGAGATTCATTGGAGAGAAAGTATTTGATTGCGCGTTGAATGTATGTCTAACAATTTTTCAACAACTTTTTTGTGAACTTTCTAACGCATGCTTATTTTAGCGCTATCTCGTTGAAAACTCCTTTGGAAACGGTGACAGTGAAAAAATGATCGATTATCTTTCTGCGGAAAAACCCGAAGCTCGCGACATTCTGCGTGATTGGGTCTATCAGGTCGAATGCAGTGTAGATATTTTTAAGGTCAATCAAACATCAATAAACTTAAATACTTTTCAGCCGGGAGTGGCTGTTCTTTCAGTTGAGCGAGAAGAAAGACGAGTGATCATTCGACAGAGGAGATTTTTAAGAACTGATTTCAATGAAGGATTGAGGGATAAAAAGTATGTCGATTCAATAAATTTTCTCGAATAGTATTTTTAAAACGAATTAAGAACTCGGTGGACAATCCCGCTTTATTATACAGTCAATGGAGTTGAATATGTGACAGTGTTCCGTCCAGAAGGTTGAGTATTCTCAAGTCTCATAATAATTGCAGTTATTTCAGTCGAGAAGCTAATTGTGAATTTTCCTTCCAATTCCACTCTCTCAATCGACGATTCATATCAACATCTTTACGCTGTTCAATACAAGGATAGCATAGAGAAGGAGAAAGTCCTGAAGCAAATTTCGACTGCTAAGAAATCACAGGTATTCGGTCGTCAGTCAGGGCAAATAACTGTTAACGTTCCAAAATAATCATTGTTTGTACGGCAACATTTGTGTATTTTTAGAGTGACCGGTTTGAGATCGCTGAAGAAAATGAATACCTCGATTATTTCTGCAAAGCGTATGCAAGTGGAAACTCGAAGGAAGAACTGTGGATAAAGTATCTTGTCGAGGTAGATACATTTATTAAAACATCTTCTGTTGAATTTTTAAATCTATTTGTTTCAGAATTACTCGAGGTATTTATTGTGTGGGCTCAAAAATAGAAAGGATGCTGAGAGGTGAAAGCTAATTCTAATATTTCTAGAATGAATTATTATATATTCAGATTTTTGCGTGATCTGCTCGTATCTAATGAACTGGCAATTCGCAATTCCGACATGGGAAGAATCACGGAAATGATCAATAATCTTCATACGGGAATCCTCTTCGATCTTCTTACTGAAGAACATCAGAATATCGAGTAAAACCATTTCATTTGTGATGACATCAAAAACATTCATTTCAGTTTTCTTGATCAGGGCGCATCAAAAATTATAGAAAAAGTGGCAAAACAGGAACCGGATGGTATGGAAAAGGTAATGTATTTTTTTAAAAATTGCATGCTTGAATTACATACGCCTTCAGCTTCGCAATATCGTTCGAGTCAATCCATCGTTTGCCGCTAATTTCTACCACATGTTCACAAGGATTTTTGAAGAGGACTTCATTCAACGGGAAATGCTGCACTTCAATCCATCCATCGACGATGACTTTTCATATTCGTATTATTATTAGAAGAGCTAAACATTCGACCATGACAATATTTTTGCTTGCCAAACATCGCGTTAGCTTTTTGTGTACTCTGTTCTACATTACCTCGCAAAGTAGTGAGTCGAGATAACTTTCGTATCTTTGATTCGCAATCAGTAAATAAATTCCGATCACTATTATCCATTTCCGTCGTCTGTTATCACTTACTTATTCTTATCTCTCTTCCGATCACTACTCTGAATCACTCCCTTTTCCTCTCCTTGTTCAGTACTATTCAATCACATTTTTTGCCATGCCTCTCTATTTCCTTCCCCATTCTTTCTCTCTCTCTCCAATAGCATTCGTGTTCCATTTACGACCTCTGCGAATCAGCCGCTTTTTCCATTCTCTTCTCTCTCTTCAGTTGCAAGCTCTCTGTGTGTGGCAGGTGGAATTCTCACACTTTATCATACGCTTTTGTTTGTTTTTCTTTCCTACTTCGATGCTTCGTTTCCGTTCCCTTATGCAATTCCCCTTTATCTTCCTTCTCAATCTCTCCTCTAGTGCATGAACTAATAGCTGTTTTGTCTCCCTCCCTCTCGTTCTCTAATGCATTTGTTGCCTCTCAATCGAGTGTAATCACATCTCTCAATCACTCTTACGAGATGTCCACAACTCACCCTTGGATCTGCCATCTCAATGTTAGGAAACACATTCGATCGTCCTCATTCATTGATCCTCCGACCATTCATCCTCCTCCATATAGATACAATGACAAGGTAGGCACACTCATTGGTCTAGACGAGAGAAGAAAGGAAAGAATCGCACGATTCATGCTTTCCTGTATTCTCCCCATGCATAATCCTCCTCCCTTCAGGATCAAATCGATTCTCCTTCAGATAAGACGAATGAACTAAGAGAGCAAGTGACTCTCCATGTGAGCCATTTCTTTGATTCATGTCCAATTCCATTTGATTTCAACAGGATATCATTCAATTTCGTGCTCGTGCCGTTCAAAAGAAGAGCAAGAAGAGGAAGAATTCGATTGAATCGACGGTCGAAGACATTTGCGATGGAATCCAAAGCCTCCTCACTTCACCCGATACTTTACGACCAGTCCTTTATCGGTGAGATTATCCGTGATATCTGGGCGTCATAACATTCTTCGCAAAAAGTGCCCCCACTTACTTTTATTGGCCAGATCAAGGGATTGAAGCGCCCAGATAACCTTTGTCGTGCCGCCATTTATCCCTTTCAATTCATGATTGCGTATGGAATTATGATATTGTATTAAGGATACAAATGATTGGCTTCGTACAATATATTAGCAAGAAAGGGATACTAGTCTAATCTCCTCCTCTCTTCAGTAACACCGACGTCATCAAACGATCTCATGGAGGGATCTTCGTCGTTCTCGAAGCTCTTCACTTCGAATTGTTCATGCCCGATCGTCCTGATCTTCGATTCATCGTCGTCCGAGATGATGAGAAAATGGAGAAGGCCGCCGAGGGAGATTACGTGCTTGTCACCGAGGTATGACACTGTTGATATTGACATGAAGTTCTGGGTAGAGCCAGATTGGAATTTTTTAAAACTTTATCTAGCCATGCTATGAATACCCTTCAATTCAACAGCACAATGCAAACATTCCATTCTGCCTCTCAAAACATGTCCCTCTATTCAATTGCTGATGTAGATCCTCACTGATCGCCTGTCCATCCCATCAATCTCTCAACAGGTGTCTCGTCTCTCCGTCGCTCTTCCCTACATGAATGTGGGAGGAAATTTCCCCATCATCTGGATGGCTTCCACTGCTCAACTCATTCCAAATTGCACTGAACCATGCGATGATTTTGTGTATATCGTAGGAAGAGCGAAGGGAGAAGAAGGGGAATTGGCAGTGTCCAATTGGTCGGAGGATCTCATTCGACTGAGAGGTGAATTGGGAAAAGAGAGGTGAAAAGGAAAATCTCAATAACTCAGGTTCTCGCTTCACTTACGACTGTGTTCGAAAGGCCGATATGATCCTCGATGCATCTCTAGTGGACACGAGTTCAGCATGGATTTATCCCGTAGAACCACCGAAGAACAGAGTGCAGTACGCACAGATGACTGCAAAGGTATCGCAATCTTTAATAAAACCGAGAATTTCAATATAGGTGTTGTAGGTTCGCAGTTCATGTCGCTACGAGGGAACGTACGCCACGGAGATTAGGTATGTCACTTATTTTCCTCAATTGAATGCTTCTGACAGTCTCCATTGGAGAATTGGAATGTCAATAATTGTCCATTCCAGACCTCTTCGTGCCTCCGATTCCTCTCTGATCACTGACCGACTCGGCGATTTCTCGTACTTCGGTCGCGATCCTGAAGCTGCTGAAAAATTTCTTGCTCGTCTCTTTGAATTGGGCGTTCGCTATCGAGCAGCAGTGACGCCACCAGAAGTGCAATCGGTAAAAGATTCCAGTGATAAATAACTAGCCGTTTGAAAATATTCTGGAGGGCATGGCTTCGATAGGATTTTCGTATATTAATTTCGCATCTCATGCAGAAATAAACTTCAGGTGCAAGTTCTCTCTACAGACCCAGTCAAATTGTGCACATTCACGATCAAAAGTCGAGTGGACGCCGTCACTCTTCTCTTTGACGATGAGAAGATTCGATTGGAAGTCAACGACATTTCGAGAGCGAAGGGAAAGAGATACTACACGACTCTCACGTGTAGATCGAATGCCCACTTGATGAAAGCATTAGGGAAGAGAGGTAAGCATCATTTTTTCTATCGAATACGCGAACCAGTATCCAGGAAAGAGCCTCGATTGGTGCGATGCCCTCATTCATTCTGATCAAGCGAATATCGTCATTCGTCATCTACAGAAGATCTCTGAAGACGTTGATGGATTCGAGGTAAGATTCGATCTCATCGGATCTAACTTCGTCGATTATCTAATGGACTAACTTTTCCTTCACAGGACGACGAAGCGTACGAGCCATTCTCTTCCCCTCTTTCTTCTTCCATTCAACCAGCTCTTCTTTCTTCTCTCTACGGGAAGAAAGAGAATCCAACCTCCTATCCCATCACTGGTCACTTCACAATCAGAAAAGCCGATGGTCGACTTCTCAAATTGAATGAGCAGCAGTCTCGTGCTCTCGAGGCGTATCATCAACTGAGACAACCTGCATACTGTATCAGATCACCTCCAGGATCAGGAAAGACTACGGTGAGTACGACCTTCTTCTTCCTGAATGACTACCTCAAACTTCCTGAAAATGCGTTCATGAAGCAATATGAGGCCGTTTGCCTAAGAATCGAGCAGATTCGACCGGGTCTGGCACAGCTCAAAAATGTTGTGTCTCTGAAAGTCCGGTTTTTGGGGTTCTCGAGGGTGCTGATGACGATGGTCATACTCATTTTTCATATTGAGGCTCCGTTGGCTCCAGATGACGTCACGTCGAAAACGGTTTTTGTTGAATTTAACCGTCCACGAGATCGCTAAAATTAAGGAAAAATGTTTTCCGGGGTAGAATTTGATGCTGATCACGCCTGTCTAATTCAATTTTCATGAAAATTAAAAACACGTTTCAAAAATCGATTTTTTTGCTTCTTTATTTGAGCGCCTATTGTTTTATATAGCTGGAAGCGCGCTGAAGCGAGGATTCCAAATATATATTTTGAGCCCAAACAAGCGTCAGATGGCTTCAAGTGGAGGCAAAATGTACTGAGAAAAGAGTCTGAAAGACGACGCGCCGTCTCTCTCTACCCCTTCCCTGGTGAGCCCGAGGCGAGAGAGTGTGTAGAATAGAGAGAGCGCGGAGAGAGGAAGGGAGGGAATAGGCGAGAGATGCGTTTTCAGACTCTTTTCTCAGTACATTCTGCCTCCACTTGAAGCCATCTGACGCTTGTTTGGGCTCAAAATATATATTTGGAATCCTCTTTTCAGCGCGCTTCGAGCTATGTAAAACATTAGGCGCTCAAATGAAGGAGCGAAAAAATCGATTTTTAAAACTTATTTTTAATTTTCATGAAAATTGAATTAGACAGGCGTGATCAGCATCAAATTCTACCCCGGAAAACATTTTCCCTTAATTTTAGCGTATGCGAACTCTATCGAGTCCACGATACTCAGACTCGGGTTACGGTATCGACGATACGGTAACAGAACCAAGTAAGAGCAGGGAAACGCTTAGAGAAAGCTCGAGGGGAAACGTGTACGATTGATCGTAATTACGGTACGATGCGGTTTGCGAGTGAGAGTAATTTCAACTCTTTATTACAATACTCGGGGGTCGGGTG
>LS587830.1:588002-679282 GCA_900490775.1 Pristionchus maxplancki | reverse complement strand
GGGAGACCCTTAAATAGGGAGAAGTTGGTATGTAAAGAGGAGGATGAATTGTGATAGTAATGGTGGAGGGGAGAGACGCAAATAAGGAAAATGAGGGATTAGACGCAATGAGGAGAAGAGTGGAAAAGATTAATGCAAAAGGGGTTGTAATTGATTTAGGAAAGAAGAGAGGATAGCGAATTAAGTAAAAGTCGCTATATAGCGATCTCGTGGTCGGGGAAATTCAACAAAAACCGTTTTCGACGTGACGTCATCTGGAGCCAACGGGGGCTCAATATGAAAAATGAGTATGCCCATCGTCATCAGCACCCTCGAGAGCCCCAAAACCCGGACTTTCAGAGAATCAACATTTTTGAGCTGTGCCAGCATTTGCTCCATTCTTAGGCAAATGGCCTCATATTCAGGTAGCAGCAGCGATGGCAGCCTCCTACTGCACTCCTCCTCCTCCTCCCTCTTCTCGTTCATCCAAACCAGGAGTCCAATTGATGCTCGCAGTGCAGAATGTAGCAGTGGACAATCTGGGAGAAGCACTTTCCGCTTTCGACGATGGATATCTCAAGGCATATCACATGAAGGCACAAGCGAGACTCGATCCCCATGCAAGTACGCCGTATGATATATTCGAGGAACTACCCAATTATGAGAGGTGAGAGGTCACATTTTCTCACTTTCTCATCGTCATCATTCAGATGGATGCAAAACGCAGAGGACAAAGACATCGGCGCAGTAGAGAAGTATCTTTTCGAGTTGAATCCACGATGGACGAGGGTTCAGAATGATCCGGATTGTCGATTGAGCAGGAAGGACAAAGAAGAATTGGAGAGGGAATGGGCCGCGTCGTTCAGAGCAGCCAAATCTGCACTAGAAAAGTATCTGGAACCCGACATCATTCTTGCTACGGTCAGTTCATTCGCTTTTTGCTGCTGTTTAATGAACTTCAAGATAATAAGCATTTTTCCATTACAGGTAGACATGATCCTCTACCGTCTGCTCGGTAGCTATCACACCACTGGCGTTCGTGGCCAATTGTGGGAAGTGGAGAGGATAATCGTCGACGAGGCTTCTCTTCTCACTGAATCTGCCTTCTACTGCCTCATTCGAGCATTCCCGCAAGCAAAATTCGCCTTGATCGGTTTGTTGCTCTTTTTTTTCTACATCGATAATTCAATCTCAGGAGACGATCAGCAACTGCCTCCCTTCATGTTCGACGAGGGAATTCTCGGCCACGAATTGGCCGCTCGATCTGCTTTGACTGTCGCCCTCAAGAGGGGAAATGTGCCTGTGATCGATCTGATTGAAGTGTACAGAGCACCGCAGAGTCTCGTCCAGCCATACAACAGACTGTCGTATGAGGGACGAGTAGTGAGCAGGAAGGTGAGATCTATCTGTTCGATCGTTTGAATAGAACCTCTAAAAACCCCTTTAGGTCGACCCGATCTCTCCGCTCACTTCCGTCGGTCTCGTCAAGGCGGGTTCTCCTCAACTTCTCTTCGTCAATGTTCGTGGAGACTCACAGAAGGGATTCAATTCACTGCACAATGTGAAGGAGAAAGAGGCATTATTAAGGTGAGCACTCTTTCTCAATTTTAAAACGAAAAAAATGTTTCAGATTGCTTCGGAAGTTCCCTGCGAATGCTAAGAACGACATCATGATAATCTCTCTCTACAAGGATCAGAAACATCAAGTGGAGAGAGCCCTCGGACCGGATTATGATGTGCTCACTGTCGATTCTTCACAGGTAATCATCGCTTGATGCAAAACATAAACAACGACAATTGTAGGGTAAAGAGAAGCCGATCGTAATTGTTCTGACAACGAGAAGCAAACAAGCGGCTGACATGCGATTCTTCAACTGCCAGAAACGGTAGGTTACTTTTTAGCTGGATTCCGGCAGGCTCGCAAATTTGATAACCGATCAATAACTGCATATCTTCTTCAGATGCACAGTCGCGGTCTCTCGTCAGCAACGATCTCTCATCATTTTCGGATGTGCTCCCATCTTAGAGAAGAATCATCCATGGAGCACAGTTATCGGAGGGAAAGATTTCACAAGAATTGAGGCGGACGATCTAGGAAGTGCGAATGTGCAGCCAGTCCAGAATTTGAATCTGAATGGGAAACAGAAACTCAGTCACGTGAAGAATCAACCAGTTGTTGTAAATACGAATAGTGAAGAGAGGCTGTCTAATAGGCAGAAGAAGAAGCAATATTGGAAACAGCAAATGCAGTTCAAAGCCAAACAAAATGCAGCTTAATTCCTATCAGCTATCATCATGTAGAATCGAGTAGCATTTTCATCGTTTTATCACGAGTTCACCTCTTTTCCACGTGTTATCTCTCTCATATGAAATGACCATTTTCGATGTTCTTCAAGTGACATATTGTGAGCATTCCGCCGGTTTCACTTCAACCTGTCTTTATTCCACCATGACCCGATAAAGATTTGTACATTGGAAAGAATAGTGGGGTGAATCATGCAGCATTTCTCGCTGCGGTTGGATCGATTTGCAGGTATCGACGAAGAATTTTGCCTCCTCCAGATCTGGAAACTCCTATTTGAATCTTTAATTCTCTCGATTCACACCTGGGAATGCTCTGCACGAATCGAATTCCGCCAGTGAGCCACATGTAGTCGGGAAGGTTCTCTGAACAGATTCAATATCGTTGTGAGAATGAGAAGTGATGGGACTGACCAGTGACGAGTTCATGGATATCTCCATGGTCGAGGAGGGGATCTTCTTTGACAATGAAGGCACGAATCCACTCGTTGCCCTGCAAAGACTCGTTCAGTTCACGATTGAGCATCGTAATTAGGAATGGCTGGGCAACAAATGAATCTCTCCATTCTGCACGCTCTCTCGCCTCTCTGATTGGTGAGAGAGTACGTGAAATGAAGAGAATCATTTCTTGCGAAGCCATCTCTATCGTAATCTCCACTCACTCGTCCATCACTGCATCCTGCCACTGCTGCGTCTGCCACCATCGGACAATTGAGAAGAACGCGCTCGATCAGGGATGGAAAGACCTGCAATGACCAGTCTCCTCTCCTCTCATCCAATTTTCCGCTCACTCTATGCTCAGTTCCCTTGTAGTCGATGTTGATGGTCTCCTTCATTCTGTCCACGAGATGCAATTCACCCAGTTCGTTCACGTATCCGATGTCGCCTGGAAAATACATTTTAGAGTCTGAGATAATCAAGAACGTCCTCACCAGTGTGCATCCATCCGTCCTCATCGATAACTTCATTCGTCGCCTCCTCCTTATTCAGATACCCAGCAGTCACAGTCGGTCCTCGTACGCACAATTCGCCCAATTCCCCCGGCAGACACTCGCGAGGTCGATTGAGGTCCATTATCTGAACACATGATCACTTTTTCGTCCGTCTCGCCACCGTTGGCGCCGCCAAAAGTGCATTGTCAAAAAAGGATGAAAGTGCACTAAAGAAGAAAAGGATACCTTCTGCTCATACTCCTTTACTGCAGCTCCGACCGAATCAACGGAGCATTGTTCGAGAAGAAGAGGAAGATGAGTGAAGCCAACCTCGGTCATTCCGAATCCTGATCACTTTGGAATCAGTTATCGTCATCGATAGAAAACGATACCTTGAGCAAGATATTGCACTGTTGGATATCGTTGGATGAACGCCTCGGCGAGTTCCTTTCGCAGACGAGATCCACTGCTGACCATTACCTGAATCAATCCTTTGATTCAGTAATTTGAGGGTCCATCGTACCTTGACTGATCCCATATCGGCATTAGCCTTCTTCGTGAGATTCTGCACCATCGACGGGTAGGTCAGGAGGAATTGGGGCTGAGAATGCATTTATTCCAGCAAATAAAGATAAATAATAAATATTTACCTTATAATCGTCGATCATCCTCAGCAACTCATCGGGGTCAGCAGTGAAGTGGATGACAGCGGGAAGGCCAGTGAGAATGCACACGTTGAGATAGAGGAAACCCATGAGATGGAAGAAGGGAGTGGGCAGGATTTGATGCTCCTGCAATGCACTTTTCTAGCTCAGTAAAACAATATATTGGATATATCCCTCCCGATACCTTCAGTGAATCTGCCGAAGCGATTCCCACTGCAGGATGGGCTTCGTTGAGAATGAATCTGTAATTGGCTTTGATCTCTGACCTAATTAGCAAACTTACCTCGCATAGATGTCAGCTGCCGTGAGGAATGATCGATGAGTGTGGAGGACTCCCTTCTGAGTGCCCGTCGTTCCCGAAGTGTAATAGATGAGAGCGATCGAATCGATTGAACCTCCTGAAGTCAAAGGTGATCATCATTCTAGGTGAGGACTGAGGCTCACCGAGCTTCACGCTGTTGACATGCTTATTTTCCTTGGCCTCCTCCACTACTTCGAATTCAATCTCGCAGTCGAGGGAGGGGTGAACGCAGACGACCAACTGAAGTATCATTGTTGTTCAGACTATTGTAATACGAAAGACATACTCTGATGGCCGGACATCCCCTAGCTGCCCTCATCACAGTCTTCAGATGGGTGTTCGTAGTGAATACGACGGTTGTTTCGGAGTCAATCCACTGGTAGCGAAGCTCGTCTGTATAGAAATAATCAATAATCGTTTCGAAATTAATAAAGTACGAACCAGCATTGAGCAGTGTACTGGATCCGACGATCGTTCCTCCACACGACCAGATACCGAGATGGACGATGGGGAATCTGAAGGCTTCGGTGTGGATTGAGATGAGTAGTATTCCCACTAACTCGATGGCATTCGACATCATAATCGCAGCTCGATCTCCACTGCAGAAGGAATGATAACGGAGGAAGGAAGAGGTTATCTCCACCTGAATGATGGCATTTCTATGTATAGCACATTAGTATTAATGCGACGTTACAATAATGGAAACTTACTTGGTCATAGAGACGACTGAAGGTGATGCTGCGAGTTTTGCCAGTTTCGTCGTACTAAAAATATTTTTAAAATGATAGAATCCTCAAAACTTGGAAATTGCGAACCATAGCAATGTCGTGAGGTCTTTTGAAAGCGTTGTTCTTCAGCGACTGCAGAGTGCGGCTTGTGAAGGCAGAATCCATTGGGTTTCTGAATATCTCTGAGATTCTAAAGCTCGATAAAGCATTTAAATTACAGTTATTAATGGCTTACATCATCTAGACGGGCAGTTAAATAGTCAGCCGTTAGACGGTAGCCCCTCCTACTGTCTACACTGTAGACAGTGTCTCTACTAGACACCCATGAGCGTCTCAGTGTCAGCATTCCATTACATTCCGCACAGTCTCCTCGTTTGTATGATGGGGAAAGAACACGAAGAATGAAGAGACCGTGATCCGCCCTCAAATGTCTGCAGCAAAGAATGTGTGCAGATCTGCTGATGAAGAATGAATTGCGTAACTCGGGGACATCTTCTAAAAGGGCAACTTCGAAAAATGATGCGCATGATAATGAACTTCATGATTCCTTTTTTCGCAAACCTAATTTAGCTCACAATCAGGAGCTGCAGAACCACAGTGAACCAATGATCAGCACATAAGATTATAACGGGCGATTAGATTAGATGGAGAATAATGAGATTCCACTGTAAGAGCCGCTCGGAACATCCACAGAATATTTTCGGACGAAGATGATCGAACTTGCGCTGAACACTAGTGGAATCTGGAAATATTTCGATTATGCGCTTACAACTGATAGCAAACGATAAAACTTAGTTTGACTTCTCCTAGATCCTCATGTCCCGATCAACTTTGTTCCGAATCATATATTTGTGAGGAGATAAATAATTATTTCGTTACCAATGTAATTCAGCATTTCAGTATCTTAGTTATATTTGCTCTGGAAACGAATACGTGATTTCCATTCGTTCTGGATTCAGAATTCGACATCTGCCAAGGAACACATGCAATTCTCACATTTCCGACTCTCAATTCAGTCTCCCACTCATGCCATTCAGTCTTGATCCGTAATTGGTCTGCACTCTCATCGAAAAAGTCGACTGCACTTTCTGTTATTCTTACACTCCTCATTTTTCGAGTGAGAGGGCAAACCGAAAAAGTGGCAGACTCGCAGCGCTGCTTCCATTTTTCGTCCCTGCCCTTTTGTTGACGCGACGGTCAACTGTTGCGACTGAGCGTTCAAATAGGACGATTGGAGGTGGGAAGATTGATATCTCCTCTCTTCGGTTCCCGTGAAAAGAGTGTGTCAAACAGTTCGTCGCTCTTCCTTCGGTATCAAGGCCATTATAGTGCTATAGTGCGCCTTTCTGTGCTTATCTCTTCTCGCACTCGGTTAGTAAGAGCAGTGGCCGTATAAAACCGATAGAGTCGACAGTGATTGCATCCTCTGTGAGAATGGTTCGAATAGATGCGAGCGCTGCTTCTTCCTTGTCTAATCCCACGGAACATTGGCTACTGGAACAAGCGAAGACGTCTGGTGAGATCGAGTTCGATATCCTTCGAAACCGAAGTATGTTTCAGGAAACAGCAACCCTCTAGATGTTTCTTTCGCTGAGCATCTCGATTCCATTGACTCCATTTCACATCTCAGATCCAAATTCGAATACCCACTGAACAGAACCCTCCCTGATGGTTTGCCGTCCTACTAATTTTTCACAACCGGATACAATTTAGCCGATTTCGCTCTCTGTGAACCCAATGATGAATCACTTTATCTTTGCGGAAACTCACTCGGACTAATGCCAAAAGCGACCAGAAGAGTGGTGAACGAATTCATGGATCGATGGGCTGGAGAGTCAGTTAATTTGATGCTAAGATGATGATGTAGAATGACGCAATTCAGAGGTGTGTTTGGTCATTTCTCCGAGCCTTCCCCGTGGACAAAATGTGATCAGGATGTAAGTTATGATTGCCTTGGAATAGTCTGAAAAATCCTCCTGCAGCTCTCCAAATCAATTGCCAAATTCGTCGGTGCCGAACCAGTGGAAGTGGCACTCATGAATGGACTCACAGTCAACGTTCACATCCTTCTGGTACCGAATGAATTCCCCTATTCATTGAAGTAGATATTCTTCAGACCTCCTTCTACAATCCTACCGCCACTCGTCACAAGATTTTACTCGAAGCTCACGCGTTCCCCTCTGATCACTATGCGATTGAATCACAGATAAAACTGAAAGGATACGATCCAGAGAAGAGTATGGTAGGTCAGATTCATGATTTCTCAATTAACATTCTGCATTTCAGTTGTTTGTCTCTCCTCGGGAAGGCGAAGATATCATTCGAACTGAAGACATTCTCAGAATCATCGAGCAAGAGGTTCGAAATCACTGTTTAGAGGGATGTGAACATATATTCAGGGGGATTCGATCGCAGTTGTGTTCCTCTCTGGCATGCAATATTACACTGGACAATTGTTCGAAATCGAGAAAATCACAAAAGCGGCACAGGCAAAGGTTAGAGTCGCTATCATTAAGAGATCAAATTACCAACTGATAAGCTTCGCTGTTTTGTCCTCTTCTTATTCTTCACATCCCTCTCTCCAGGGCAGTCTCGTGGGATGGGATCTCGCTCACTGCTACATTAATGTTCCCCTCCATCTCCATGATTGGAATGTCGATTTCGCAGCGTGGTGCTCGTACAAGGTAAGGTGCACGATTATGTTCAATGAGTGATGTCCCGATCGTTTTCTCCACCAAAAAGCTATGAATAGTCATCATAATTTCAGTACGGCAGCACTGGACCCGGAGGACTCTCTGGAATCTTCGTCCATGAGAGGTACTTTATCGATCGATTTCCTGATTTCAACGACAATCTTTCAGATATCGTGACGACAATCGAGATCGAATGGTTGGATGGTGGGGACACAGAATGAAGACGCGATTCCTTATGAACAACAGTGAGTAGAGTGGTTCATTTATTTGAGTTCTTTTCTAAATATTCTGTTGTAAGCGATACGCATACCACATCAGTTCAGGCGCGAGCAAATTCTGCATTAGCTGAGGCAAACGGCAATAGGGCTCATGCACCGACCGGGTGTCGAACCCCCGACATCGCGATCCGAAATAAAAAAAACTTACCTCCACGCCACGTTGGCTATGGAGGGAAGCGCTCTGGAGTCCTTGTCATTCCTAGGCAAATTGGCACCGCATAGATTGGGAAAGGGCGACTGGATTAGGGAAAGTCGGCGTAGTGTTGTGTCATGGCTAAGACTATTTGACGGATATGGCTCCACACCTAATGCTGCTTTTGAACTGATGTGATACTCTTTCACAGCAGTTTTCCAGAAATCGAATTCGAGGAGGGAGCTGCGGGTTTCCGTATCTCGAATACTCCTGTGATGCTTGTAATGCCACTCATCGGATTCATTGAGGTTTTTACTATTCCTTTTTTTCGCCAACACATTAATTCAAGATATCAAGCATCCTATAAAAAAATTTTTGCCCATTACAGACCTTGGAAGGAGTGGAACTGTCGCAACTGCGTGAGAAAAGCATTCGACTCACCGGATATCTCGAACTGCTTATCGAGTAAGCAACAGCGAAGGAACAAGAGCACATAACGCTTTTATCAGACATTTCTTCTCTGCGTCCTCCTCTTTCCGTGCTTCTAACAAGATCTCATGTGAATCGATTACTCCAAAAGATCCCAATCAGAGAGGATGCCAACTATCTCTCAAGTACGTTGGGAATGCGATTATTCAAAAAACCAAAGCGATTCTCAGATTCAATATCGGAATTGATCGTATCTACAAAGAACTCGTGAAGAGAGGAGTCGCTGTGAGTCAACAACTTCTGAAAATTCTTATCAATACCGTATCCCTCAGGTTGACAAGCGATATCCGTACATAATTCGAGTCGCCCCCATTCCCATGTACAATACTTTCGTTGATGTCAGGAGATTCATTGATGTGAGCTCTCCTACCACCAACCCATCCTAACACTACTGTATTCAGGTTCTAATCGAGATTGTAAATGTCATAGACCGTCAGTAAACTGCAATAATTCCTCCATTCAATACCTCAGATTCAATAACATTTATTCAATAAACGTCTTCTCATTACACTGACCCATATGCGAAGCATGAACAAAAGAGTACAAAACAATCGAGTGTTAGATATTCGAGGGATGAGATCAACTTGTTCCTTCTACGAGGGGAATTCATTCACCAACCAGAGAAGTCCGATAGTGTATTCCTCACCATCTTCGCTTTCTTTTGTGTTGAGATGGCGGGCCCGGGGATAGTGGTGGAGGGACCTTGAGGATCAGCCTGAAACAACATTATAAATAGGTAAAACATAAGCAATTAAAAATTAAATTACATCATATAGTTAATAATTAATAATTTCAAAACCTGTGCCCTCTTCAGCTGCGGATTGATGTACTTGCCAACGCCCGTGCTGAATGCCTGCAAGAACCAGCCTGATTATTTATATAAACAAGTAATTTTTTTAAAAAATCATATCGTGCGTTTCGATTACTCAGCAAAGTCACTACGGTGTTTAGCAAAAGTTCTGTGTTTAGCAGCAGACTCCGCCCACCTTCCTATCTGGGCGCCCTGGAACGCTTTAATCGCTGTTTTGCTCGCACGTTTTCGCGACTTGTTTTATCGATTGCTTGCGCGATTACGGCTTTGTTTTTTGTGTTGTTAGACAAAAATAAATGCAAAAAACAAGCCAAAGACTCAGCAAAACGAATGTGGGCGGAGCCAAAAAACGCAACGCGTGTGCTGGCTCCGCCTACTTTCGTTTTCCAAAAACCGGAATTGAATTCGTTACTACCGGAACTGATTATATTCTCACGATAACATAAATCTACTGTACCTTCGGCTTTGCAGCCTCTTTCCTCTTCTCTTCTGCTTCCTTCTTCCGATCGCCTAGAAAATAGAAAGAATGAACATTTTCACATTTATAATGCGCTTTGCTCTAATAACGATCAACAATCAAATGCTATCAAACCCAAATGCTATCAAACCTGCATTCAATTCCTCCCTCTCCTTATCGATTTCTGCTTGTGCCTCTTCGAATGGATCGACGAAGACCTAGAGGAGGGGAGAATGATTATCGTTGTTTGGAATAGGATTTAAATAGCAATTGCAGAAAAAATGTGATTTTAAATTGGTTTGTATCCTCAACATGAAACTCACATCCGCCCTCATGAATGTGACGTCGTTCACTGGTCGATCCCCGCCCGATTCTACTTCTTCCTGAACACCAAATATCACTCGATTTAGTAACTAGTGCAACACCAATGCACCTTCTCAATGGACAGGAGCGAGTCCAAACCTCCGACGACTCTTCCGAAGATCGTGTGCTTCTTGTCGAGATACGGACAGGGACGGAAGGTGATGAAACTGGAAAGAACTAGCGTTTACTGGTAGGATATTTACACAGAAAAATAGCAGGTTATTCAAATAACTAATTAAAATAAATATGATTCGCTTACAATTGACTTCCATTCGAGTTCGTTCCCTTATTCGCCATCGACAGAACTCCTCTCGCGTCGTGAGAGAGACCAGAACTGAATTCGTCCTGGAAAAAATCAAAAGTAACGATTGTGAATGTGATGTGTGATTTGAACGTGCTATTACAGACATCGAAGATTGATCGTCATGAATAGACGAATCTCAAATACACCAATCAGAAGTCTCACCTCGAATGGTTTTCCCCAGATGGATTCTCCTCCCTTTCCCGTGCCAGTCGGATCTCCTCCTTGCATCTGCAAGGTATCACCATTAAATTGATTACTTTAATTATTGTTCGTCGCACTTCATCTTCGGGGTTCTCCGAGTTTATCAAACACAAGTAAATCATTATTTCTCACCATGAAGTTCTTGATAATTCTGTGAATGGGCGAGTTATTGTAGTATCCCGTGCGACAGTGAGTGATGAAGTTCTCGCACGCCTTCGGGGCTATCTGAGCATTCATTCAATACATGTAGTCAATATAATGTTTGTCGTATCGGTTAGTGAATGTGAGACTGGAAGAACAATAAAATGGATAAATATCCAACCTTGCAGTACAATTCGAGATTGATGGCACCGTGATTCGTGACTATCCGCACGTAACCATTCTTCTTCACTCGGGAATACCTGAAATCAACTGTATTTGTCACCATTCAGTTGTGACATCTTCATTAGTAGATGAATAATGTAATTCCCTTCCTCACCTCACAACATCATCATCCAACACTGCAGCCTTCTGTTTCGTGATCGGATCCATCGCAGTCGACGTGAATCCCATCGACACCTAATTATAAGCGATTAGGTTTAGAAATGAGGAACGAGAGTATGGTAATATCAATGACGTCCACATTCTCGTCCTACAATATCCTCACCTGCCCCTGACTGAAGTGTGCTGCATTGATCGCGTCTGCCGTCTTCTCCTCCGCTTTCTCCCACTGACAAAAAGCATTTGAAAAAGGAACTTAAATTCGAGATTTGCAAAACAGCAAATCTCCTTCATTAGCTCACATTGGGTGCAACATAGTCCTTCTTCAGTGTCTCGAGTGTACTCTTCGTCTCGTTGTTCATCTTTCTGATGAAGAAAGCAGGGTTCTTCATCGCCTTCTTCTCGGCCGCGATTTGCTCCTGGACAACTAATTGAATAAAACATGTGACGTAGATACTTCAGAACTAATATTGAAATAAAATAAAACATGGCTTTTTGTCTTCGAAACAAAACAAACCTTGGTTTTCAAGTCCAACTTGACGTGGTGGAACTTCTCCATGTTGAACTTGTCCAGATTAGCAGGATTCTGGAAATCAGTGTGATAGACATACTTATCAAACCTGAGCCACTTCAAAATATCAACTGGAATTTAAAATATCAACCGGAATTTAAAATATCAACCGGTCAAACGATCAAATCGTGGTTAGATGAATGCACGATTTACCTGTAGATCGATGATGTCCGTGCGAAGGAAGGGCTCATCGGTGAGGAGATCCTAGAATAAGAAGCTATGAAGAAGGTTTGCATATTTAATGGCAAAAATTAAACGCTAACGCAAGGAATACTATAATATTCGCAACCCCACCTTGAGATGGTTCCTCTTCAGGTTCAACTCGAAGACGGACTCGTACGCGTAGACGTTGCCTGCAAGAACAAAAGATTGTAGAACAAAGCAATGGAGTATATAGGAATAATGAACATATTTATTTGAAATATCATACCAGTGGGTTTGATGCAGACGACGTGCGACTGAGGAGTGAACACACGGAAGGTCACGGGACAGCGGAAGTTGCCTGCAATTTATTTGTATTAATTAGCTGTTGATTTCTCTTCTGTCGTTAATCGCTCTATACATAATAAACAACAAAATATAGTAAGAAGTGTACCTTCTCCGTCCTTGTTCAGTTTGAGGGCGATCAGATCTTTGACGGTCATTTTCGCTCCAGTGCATGGATTGACTCCGTACTTCTTCAAGTAGGGCACGATGGCTCTGTAATGTGATTGATCGTCGACTAGGCGATGGACAAAGGATCACAGTTAGGAACTCACGTCAAATCGAAGATTTCACCGGTTGGTGATGCGACGGGATCCTCGAATGGCAGGAGTGAGAGCGAGCAGTGAGAGAATGGTAATCTCTTGAACTCGGCTCTCTTGATCCGTGTTCCGGTGTCTGGAAAGTAACGAATAAATTAGTATTATTGAGCAAATGCTAAAGAAACAATCAACAAGAAAACTATGCATACCATCCTTGTGTCCTCCGATGTCTTTCCACTCCTTTGCAGTGAGGTAAAGCTTGTCACTCTGATGTTGCTTCTTTCCCATGACTAAAATACAATATTAATTTTAAAATTCGAACACAACACGCGAAAACACAAAAATAACGAAAAACATGGTGTGGACTCGTGACCAAATCCGAAATCTCGCATCAAAAATCACACTCACTACCACACCACATTTTTCGTACTGTATTTGACTTTTTATCGACAAATTGATAATGTACTGCAATAATTACAATCATTATTATTAGAATGAATAAAAAAGCGCAAAAAAAATCGACAGCATCAAGGTTATTTTATAAAATTAAGGCATAACAATGTTCTTCATTTTTGCGGATGCAGATCAGCTTTGACGAACACACATCTCAATTTTTTCAAGCGATACAACTAATGAGGAATAGTATACACAAATAGTCAGAGTGTATAGCTTGTCACATAACTAGCGAGCATATAACAATGACCTATGATGCGCTCTATTTGAACAAACGCGTAAAAGTTCTGATCAAACTTTTTATCTAGCGTCTTTTTAGGTTTGCCCCTATTGTGGAACAGTTATTATCCTTAAATAATTTAATTAAGTATCGATCATGATCTATTACATTCATATTTCATTCATCAATCTCATTTGTGACTCATATCTTATTGATTGCAAAACTAAAAATGACCTCATTGAATTCAGATGACTCTATCCACTCGATCTCATCCTTGGGCCGATTACCTGAATACTCGAGGGAACTTCAAGATCACTTGTAATTTCGAGGAGTGCGATCAAGATCCCGCTCCTCATAAATTCAACAATCGGAATGTGATTCGTCCTCCCGATGACTATCGAGTACTCACCGTCAGAGAATGCATCACTCTCAACGATGTCGTCACCTTCAGAAATGAGACTTCCAGACTAACTCAGAGCAAGAAGAAAGTCGATGATGTAGAATCCCTGACGATGGGTCTCAACAATCTCTCCATTGAGAAGAATCACTTCAGAGTCGTCTACAGGTGAGATGCATTTCCTATTCCAAAGTCAAAGAGAATAAAAAAGATAAAAATATGTGATGACGCCTACTTTCCAGGTACACCGACATTATCAAGAACAACACCCATGCGATCCTCGAGGCCATTCACTTCGAGATCTTCATGCCTGATCGTCCAGACCTCCGATTTATAGCTCTTTCTCTTGCTCTTCTTCCTGCTGATTCGTGCGAAGGAGACTATTTTGAGGTGAGTCATATCATAAAGTAGAAAATAGTTAGATCTATAATCTCGGATGACTAAATGTACACTCTACAGATCTACGAAGTGAAACACACTCCGAAGTTGCTCACGATGAAATACGGATCAGACTACCCTCTTTCGTGGACGATCACTCAATTCTGTCCAGTCGGACGACATGGAATTCCCGCTGTTGACTACATCTATGTGGCTGAGAAGATCAATGTACGTTTAGCAAATACCTTATCTTCTAGTAGTGAGTGGTCCATTCAGGGATCAGAAGACCGAAAGGCGGTGTGTAATTGGACTACGAACTACATCATGCCGAGAAAGCGTAGATTCAACCAGACTGGATCGGAGAAGGTATTGTAATCAATCACGAGTAGATAAAATATGTCATAAAACTCTGTAGCACATGGACGTACATCGTATCTACGATGCAAACCTCGTTGACACGAGTTCAGCTTGGATTTATCCTGTCGAACCGCCCAAGAATCGCGAAGAATACTCAAAACTTGTTCAAAATGTCAAGAGCAGTTCCCATTTTGCTGGTACTTTTGCTCAAGAGGTAAGCGAGTGACTCATTCGATATAGATAGTTAATATTTGAATCCAGATCTTCGTTCTGTCAAAGTCTGAGCAAGAAAGAATTGACGATCGCCTTGGAGAGTTCAATGAATTCAGCAGAAACATGCAGATGGCTGAGCATCACATGATCAGATTGTTCAAATTGGGGTAGGTTATTCCTTGTTGAACGATGGTTGGCCATGAAATCACTATTATCGCGACTTATTTCAGTGTTCGATTCCGTCAATTGGCGACTCCTCCACAGAAGGAGAACGTCTTCGTCCAATCAGTCGATTCTCCGATTCTCCAAGTCTACACTGGTACGTCACTCGCTGATTGAGACACAATTCAAATCGAATTTCAGAAGTATTCTACCTCGACGCCGTTACTCTCCATTTCGAAGAACAAGATGTCAAACTGACAGTGCAACAAGTCAAGCGAGAGAGCTACGGAAAACGAAAGAAAACATTGATCTTGTTAGTTCATTCAACTGCATCACATAAGTATTATAATATAAGTGGACTGATTATTGTAGTTGTGTTCGATCTCCGGATCTCATTCGTCTGATGGGATCTCGTGCTCCTTTCTGGAATGATGCTACGTTCCATGGAGATGGAGGATCAGCCACTCAGATGATTCTGGATAGAATCGATGATCAGATATCGATTGTCGAAGAGACTGGGGAAGTGAAGGACAAGTTCTTGATAGACGAAGAAATCCCTAAAATGATACAATCCATTTATGGAAAGGGTGTCAAGAAGGTATTGTGATTGAGAAATCGTAAATATTGGAAATCATGATTGCAGGACAAGTATTTCATCACGGGATGCAGTACTGTGCAGAAGAATAATGAACAGGAATTGAAGCTGAATCCTCAACAGACGAGAGCCATGGGAATCTACCACAAGATCGAGAGTGAGAATCCCTGCAAGGCAGCCTTACCATCGACAATTGTTCAGACTCTGGTTACTGTATTCTCTCTCCTCCTGGATCAGGGAAGACTACGGTAGCTGCAGCAATGGCTGCGTCGCTTGTGAAGGATAAGGATGCGAATAGGTAAATTTTAAATCTTACAATCGAAAAGGTCTACTTTCGATTCAATGCACATTAATAATTTCAGACAAGGTTGCACTCAAATGCTCCTCGCAGTCCAGAATGTTGCAGTGGAGAATCTGGCTATTGCATTGAAGGCATTCGATGATGGAACTCTCAAGTGAGGAATAACTCCGCCATTAATCCATTCGTTAACTCCCATCTCAGGCCGTATCGACTACTATCGAAGGTGCGAACGGATCCAAACGATCCCACTCCCTACGACATCTTCGAGCATCTTCCAAATTATATGAGGTTTGATTTGTATCGGAACGGATGGTTTCATTTGTCTCCTCTAGATGGATGAAGAATGCGAAGGATGAAGATATCAAAGTGATGAAGAAGTATTTCGAAGTTGAAGCACAATGGAAAGCAGCAGTACATCATGGAAACACTCTCAGCAAGAAAGATAAAGATGTAAGAGATACCTTGGATCTTCGAAACATTCCTCCACGAATTCTCAATCTCATTCAAAACCGATCCAAACTCAGGAGCTAGAGATGCTCTACATGCAGTCGATGTTCAAAGCAAGAGCAGTTCTGGAGAGATACATGCAACCTGAGATCATTCTCTCCACTGTGGATCTGGCCCTGTTCAAGCTTCTATCTGTGGCTGAGGAGGGCGTCAGAGGTGAGAACAAACTGTTCAATTTCAAAATATGTTAATCACATTTTCAGGTCAATTCTGGGATGTTGATCGAATCATAATTGACGAAGCATCACTGCTTACTGAATCGACTTTCTACTGTCTTGTTAGATGCTTCCCCAAGGCTTCTTTCGTCCTCATTGGAGACGACAAGCAACTTCCTCCCTTCATGTTCGACCAGAAAGTATTGGGACACGAAATCGCTGGTGAGTTACATCAATTCAGGGTTCAACAGAATATCCTAATAAAACTGGCATGTTGTGCACTCATTCGAAAACTTACTCTTTAGGTCGAGCTGCTCTGAACGTTGCGATGGTTCGCAAGAATCTTCCAATCATCCAATTGGTCGAAGTCTATCGAGCTCCTCAGCAACTCGTCCAACCTTACAACAATCTCTCCTATGATGGAACACTCGTCTCTAGAAAGGTAATGTATTTTTTTGTGGAAGGATAATGTAGACCAATTTCGTTTGCAGAAAGAGCCTCTTCGTCCTCTCTTCAAGGCTGGTCTCGTATCCGAAACCCGACCTGATCTTCTCCTCATCGATATTCCGAAGGGACATCAGAGAGGATCTCCTTCTCCATATAATGCACTCGAGATCGATGTGTTAGTGAGGTGAGATCAGTGATGCATTGGATGAGAAAAACAACAAAAAATATTCTCCAGATTGCTGAATCTTTTCCCGAAGTCAATGCACGACGACATTATGATAATTTGTCTGTACAAGGAACAGAAGAAGAAGTTGCAGAGAAAACTCGGACCTGACTATGAAATTATGACTGTCGATTCTTCTCAGGTACGTAACATGATATGATTGGGAAAAACATTGTTTCAGGGCAAGGAGAAATCGATCGTAATCGTTTTGACCACAAGAACTGAGAAAGTTACTGAATTCTTCTGCAACCAGAATCGGTATATTTATTCGTGTTACATTTGTGATACATAAATTATTCTTGAATATTTTTCAGATGCACAGTCGCAGTCTCTCGCCATCAACGAGCTCTCATCATTCTGGGAAACAATTCCCTTCTCTCCCATCAACTTCCATGGAGTAAAGTACTCGAAGACTTCACTAAGATTGCACCAGCCCAGATACCGGGACCCAAATGGAACCCATTGCCTTCTACAGTCGCTAAGAAAGCTAAGAGCCCGCAGAAGAATATTTCGGATAAGCAGAACCAGCTAACGGAAAAGACTCCCAAAGGAAAGAAAACTGCGTTGAAAGACAATAACCTGAACAAGAAGAGTACGGAAAATCAGAACCAGCCAATGGAAAATAATCCGAAGGGAAAGAAGACTGCGTTGAATACAAATAAGATGAAAGGGTCCTCTCAGTCTGTGCTGAAGTATATTGAAAGAAGCAAAGCCAAAGCGATCGAGGAAGTGAAGAAACACGCCCAGAAACAGACATTGATCCTGTCAGCGGCGAGTATTCCTAAAGAGACTGCGCCTTCTTCAATCGAAGCGACGAAGGTTGTCCAACCCGTTCAGAAGGTTGTACCACTCTCGGTTCTGAAGAAGAAAGTGCAGCCCAATCAAAAACCGATTCCTGGCTCTGCGATAGCCAAGAAGAGCGTGCAAGTAGGAGTGTCTGCTCCTGAAGGAGAAGTGAAGAAGAAGAGGAAGCACAGACCGAATGAAACAAGTCAGCAGAGAAAAGAACGAAGAAGAATATCGAAGGCCAAACATGCTGCCGCAGCTCTTGCAGCTGTATCAGCTCCCAACTAGATAGTGTTTTCATTTTTAATCATTTGTAAATTATATGCAAATTATACTTGTTATTTGATTTTATCATTAGAGATAGCAAAGGTTAATGCACAGACCGGGAGTCGAACCCGGGGCTTCCGCTTACCGGGCAGGAGTTCTACCACTGAACTACCTGTGCACCTGTGCTATCTGCTTCCTGTGTGAATGATACTCTCAATTGGAGTCATATTGTAATGATATTGTACCTTGAGCCTACTCGGCTATGACTAGAGTAATCACTCAGATCAAATTCACTTGTTATTTGTTGATTGTTGTTACACTTTTCCTCACTGTATTTTTCGAAGATTTACCTCATCAAATATTGCTTTGATCGTGCTGTCAGAATTTATAGCCACAACACATAATCACGCTTGAATGCATTGTACCCTTGTTCGAAAATGTTATTTTCATTATGCCATAAAGATCGGTGAAGTTTTCTCCTATCGCACTAAAAGTTTAGAGATTCTGTATGAAAGATTGATTTAGAAGATGAACTGAATGAACTTCCAATGGAATGAAGTGATTTAGTTGGAGATAATATCAGTGTTCTTCGGCGTAGCCAGAGGGAATGCTTGATCTGATGGAGTTGCTTCCAATCGCAAGTATCTGATTCTGGCCGCTTCCGATCAGAAAACCGACCAACTTTCAAGCGCACTTTTCTATTACCACAGATCCTAGAGCATTAGTAAACGTATTCCATTGACCGAATCAGTACACTTGAGCATTTTTTTTGTTTCAGAGCTCATCATGTCAGTTTCTGGATATCATCCTTGGGCCAATCACCTAAACATCCGCAGAGATTTCAAGATCACTTGCAACTTCGAACAATGCGATCAAGATCCCGCCCCACACAAATTCAACGACAGAAATCACATTCGATCTCCTGATGACAATCGAGTTCTCACCATGAGAGAATGCATTACACTCGATGATGTGGTCGCATTTCGTGATGAGACAACTCGACTGAGTAAGGTCAAGAATCCGATCTGCGATCTGCCTTCGTTGACTTCACAGTTGGTGAAACTGACTCTCGAACCAAAGAAGTTCCGTGTCATTTATCGGTAAGTGACCTTTTAATTTTCATTTTCATTTTCAAGTTTGTAATTGCAGATACACCGACATCATCAAGAACAAGACTCTTGCAGTCCTCGAAGCCATTCATTTCGAGATCTTCATGCCCGATCGACCGGATCTTCGATTCATCGTTATGCCCATCGCTCTTCTTCCATGGGACGCGTGCGAAGGAGATTACTATGAGGTAACTATTAAATCTTATATAAAAGTTTACGAATAAAATGGGTACACATTTGCAGATCCACGATGTGAAGCACACTCCTCGCATTTGCAATATGGAGAATGGACAGCACTACATGCTCGGATGGACGGTCACTGAATTCGAACGAGTGACAAGACAGGGAACTCCTGCATTCGATTACATTTATGTGGCGGAGAAGGAAAATGTGAGTACTTTTTCGGTGACCATGCAGGAGATAATGTTCGTATGTAGGAGTCGGAAGATCGAAAAGCGGTGTGCAATTGGACTAGCAACTACATAAAACCAAGACACAGACGATTCAATCAGACTGTCAAGGAGAAGGTACTGTAATTTCTAGCTGAAAACATGGCAAAAACACTCTGCAGAATATGGAAGTCCACCGTATCTACGATGCGAACCTCGTTGACACGAGTTCAGCTTGGATTTATCCTGTCGAACCGCCTAAAAATCGAGAAGAATACGCAAAACTCGTCCAACTCGTTAGAAGTACTTCCCACTTCGCTGGAACTTTTGCTGAGGAGGTTAGTTAGTTGTTCAAAGCAACTTCTCAACAGTAACTTATTTTGCAGATTTCCGTTCTCTCGAAAAGCGAACAAGCACGAATCGATGACCGATTGACTGAATTCAATCAGTTCAGCAAGAATATGGAAATGGCTGAACAACACATGATCAGACTATTCAAGTTGGGGTAAGATTCAATCTGTTTCTGTTGAACCCTCTACTTCTAACCTTCCAGCGTCCGATTCCGTCAATTGGCGACTCCTCCTCCGAAGGAAAATGTCTTTGTTCAACACATTGATCCTCCACGACTCCAAGTGTATACTGGTCAGTGAGAGACGCATTTATAGCCCTCAAGTTCTCTCTTCAGAAGTGTTCTCCCTCGATGCAATCACTCTCCACTTCGAAGAGCAAAATATCAAGCTGACGGTCGAGAATATCAAGAGGGAATACGAGGGGAAGAAGAAGAAAACTTACATTCAGTGAGCTATCTTCATCCTTACTCTCCTCATCATTCCCATTCCAGTTGTATCCGTTCTCCTGATCTCGTTCGTCTTCTTGGATCGCGAAAGGAATATTTGTGGATCGACGCGACATTCCATGGCCAAGGAGGATCAGCCACTGAGAAGATTCTCGATAGGATTGACAGTGAGATGGCGAGTTTGGAGGAATTGGGAGAAGTCAAACCGAGTTGCCTGACCAACGAAAAGATTCCCCCAACAATCAAATCAATCTATGGAGAAAAAGCCACGGAGGTGAGAGCAAATAGTAATTTTCTGATATTTACTTTTCTATTTCCAGCACCTTACTTTCGGAAAGGGTTGTTGTGCTGTGAAGAAAAAGAATGGACAACTTCTTACGCTGAATGAACAACAATCTCATGCTATGAAGATATACCACAAGATCGAGAGTGAGTCAGAATCCTTCTGTAGAATCAATAATAATACTGACTACTCCAGACTCTGGTTACTGTATTCTCTCGCCTCCTGGATCAGGGAAGACTACGGTAGCTGCAGCAATGGCTGCTTCGTTAGTGAAGGATAAGGAGGCAAATCGGTATGATTAGCTTTAGAATAACGAAAGTCGATTAGAGCTTACTGTTTATCTAGGCAAGGAAGTGTGCAAATGCTGTTGGCAGTGCAGAATGTTGCAGTGGAGAATCTCGCCCTCGCTCTCAAGTCATTCGATGATGGAACACTCAAGTAAGACTGTTCCTACTATAAAATAATCCTTAATCCAATGCTCAGGTCTTACCGTCTTCTGTCGAAAGTGCGTACTGATGCCAATGATCCCACTCCCTATGACATCTTCGAGCATCTATCGAATTACATGAGGTGTCTATTTGTAATTTGAATCGTCTTCATAATTTCTTCCATCAGATGGATGAACAATGCACCGGTGAAGGATCGAAAGGTCGTTGAAGATTTCCTTCAAGTAGAAAAAATGTGGAAGACTCATGCGCAGAGCGGAAACTGTTTAACCACGAAAAAGAAGGAGGTAAAAAGAAACAAACGTATGAATCTTTGATAATTTATTAATATTTTGTTCAGGAGCTAGATCTTCACTATAATCAATCGATGTTTCAAGCGAAGAGAATGATGGAGAGATATCTGCAACCTGAGATTATCCTCTCCACTGTCGATCTAGTCATGTACAGACTGCTCGACATTGCAAGCAATGGAATCAGAGGTGAGCATTGCTCCTTGTTTGGAAAACCATCAGTGATTTTGCAGGCCAATTCTGGGATGTCGACAGAATCATCATCGATGAGGCCTCTCTCCTCACTGAATCCACTCTCTACTGCCTCATTCGATGCTTCCCCAAGGCTTCTTTTGTTCTCATTGGAGACGACAAACAACTTCCTCCCTTCATGTACGATGAAAAGGTTCTCGGACATGAAATTGCAGGTGAGCTCATAAAACCCTCGTCACACTTCGGAAACTAACATATTCAGGCCGAGCTGCTCTCAATGTCGCAATGAAACGTAAAAATTTGCCAATCATCCAACTGGTCGAAGTCTATCGAGCTCCCCAGCAATTAGTTCAACCCTACAATAATTTATCGTATAACGGAACTCTCGTATCTAGAAAGGTAAGCATGCCCACTCATGTATTGAAAACAGGTTTCCATTTTCAGATTGAGCCAGTTCGTCCGCTCTTCCAAGCAGGTCTTGTGGTTGAAAGTCGTCCCGATCTTCTTCTTGTCGATATCCCAAAGGGCCATCAGAGAGGATCTCCCTCGGCCTACAATGAAATGGAGATAGAAGTGATGATCAAGTGAGAATTTTTTGTTAGATCTAAGGCAACTTGTACAATAATTTCTCTCAGACTTCTTCGTCTTTTCCCGAAGAAGATGCATGACGATATCATGATTATTTGTCTCTACAAGGAACAGAAGAAACGACTCCAAAGAAGACTCGGACCCGATTATGAGATCATGACTGTCGATTCATCTCAGGTACTCTTACTGATGAATGCATCAACCGAGAAAACAAATAATAGCACCACTGTCATTTCAGGGCAAAGAGAAGCCGATTGTAATTGTTCTCACGACGAGAACCGAAAGGGTCACTGAATTCTTCAGCAATCAGAATCGGTACGTCAACATTCTCGGATCCAATTTTATCAATCGTTCCTGTTCAGATGCACAGTCGCAGTTTCCCGTCATCAACGAGCTCTCATCATCCTGGGAAATAATTCCCTCCTTTCCCATCAACTTCCATGGAGCAAAGTACTCGAGGACTTCACAAAAATCGAATCGAATCAGCTTCCCGAATCCAAATGGAAAGAAGAACCAGTGGCGGTGCCAGTCAATCCTTGGTTCAAGCAGAAAACCCCTCTTCCGCCACCGTCTCAGAGCGCACCAAGTTTTGTTGCAACCGATTTTCCTTCCCTGGGTGCAGCATCACCTTCCGAGAAGGCTCCTGTTCGGACCTCTCAGCTCCCTACATCGAAGTATCCTTGGAATAACTTGTTGACCGTCGTTGCAGTCGATGAGCCACTTATTGATCATCCCCATCCCGTTCCTCCCAAAGTAATCCCTCCATCAAGCAAGAGTTCCGAGTGGCCAAAACCAAGCAAGCCATCTCAAACCCCAGTACCAAGCAAATCCTCTCAAATTCCAAAACAAAGCAACTTCACCCAGTTTCCACCTCCTAACAGTTACTCCCAATTTCCAATTCCAAACAATTTCACCCAGTTTCCAATTCCAAATAGTTATTCTCAAATCCCAATGCCAAATAGTTACTTCCAATTCGGAATTCCCTGCTTCTCTTCTCACAGCATCCCTCCACTTATGTCTACTCATCTCGACCTCCCTGTCGAGTTTGGAAAGAAGACAAGGAAGAAGACAACTCAGCAGAGGAAAGAGCAGAGACAACGAGCCAAGGAGAGAGGAGAAGCCGAGAGTGTTCCCGCATGGAAAATCGCCCTGAAGATGAAGGAGGAAGCAAGTCGACCACCTCCTCAAATGGAATTCGATCTGGATACGAGTGATTTCCCGTCTCTGAATGATCCTTCTCCTCATAAACCAACCAAACGGATTTCCTCGCCATCGAAGTCTCTCCAACCCACTCCCACTACACAGCCACTGCAGACCATCGTAGATCCAGACGATCAAATTGTTCTGGACGTACTTAATTTTGTCTGCTCCACTGTATCTCTCATTGCCGATTGTTGAAACCTTTAGTTATTTGTTGTAATTAGATATTCAACGTAGCTCGGAATTAGGTTTACTTTTCGTTTGTGCCAAAGTGATAAAAAATCATTCGAATCATGCATTATGAGCAAAGACATTTGGTAATAAGGTAGTCAGCTTATCCAATAGAGGAAATGCGCTTCATAGAGAATGACTCCGTCTGAGTAATGAATAAGTGGATGATGTGAGCGATCGGAGAAAAGAGTTAGTGAAATGGAGAGAGTGCGATTCTTCTTCCGTACTCTCTTCTCATCCCCCTCTCCTCTCCTTCCTCTCTCTTCTCTGCCCGTCTGGCAGGCTTTCCTTTAGTGCACTACCCATAGTAAGGATTCTTTTTTTGCATGGGAGAGAACGAGTGCGTTTCTCTCTTTTCCTTCTTTTCATCCACCTGTTCCTTCCATTTCAGTCCATCTTTCCCCTTTGGTTTTGGTCTTGTTTCGATGATTCATCTTCAACAGAAAGAGCTAATAGGGACATTAATGATTTCATGTCTCGCATTTCCCTCTCGGGTAGAAAACGTGCGAGAAAGAAAGAAAGCAAACTATCTATCTACTCTCAGTGTCTATCCCGATTCCTGGCTCCTTCTCATTCCTCCTCTTCCAATCCCATTTATTCGATGGAAAGACATGAACGCGAGCCTCTCTTTCACGTACACCCACTACGAACTTTTCTGGGCATTTCGCTAATGTTTTTCTACTTCTCATCCCATCTCTATTGGGGTATGAACCGAAGAAGAGAAGGGAGGAATAGAGAAGAAACTGAAAAGACATAGACCTGCGTGGGAGCTCCTCTCGTTAAAAAAATCACTGACGTTGGTAAGGGAAATGAACGGGAGGGCGAAATTCGATGAAAGAGTCGGGCTTGGACGTTTTTTGCACTCAAGTCTCCATAGAAACTTAGATCTTAGCCAAACTCAATCGAAGTACAATGTGAGAACGAGCATGTTTTTCTCGGAATTACGACTATGTATGCTCTCTGTGTCGAGTTGTGAGAGAAGAGGGGGAATCAAATGTCTAGGAAGAGAGTGCGCGAAATGAAGAGATTTTAAGGACACGTCTACATCTTTGTATGCGTATCCCTCATTCGAGTCCTCCTTTTGAGGACTAGGCAATTTCGATGTGTTATTTTTCTCCCTACCGGCTCATTTTTCTCACTCATTCACTAACTTTTCTCTTGGTGCTACCTCAGAGTCGAATGGAAGGTGATGAGAATAGAGGAGGGGTGGAAAAATGACTCTAACTTTAATCTCTTCATTTCTGAGCATCCTCTAATAATTTGACATAATCTTCTTGATGTGTGATGTCTTCTTCATATCTCTCTATCTCTTGATATTCCCACTAGTTTCCGTCTCTCCTTCTCCCTTCCATTTCTTGACACCCTTCCATTAGGTCGTCGCACATTCTCAGGCTATCACAAAATCTTTTGCCATAAATTTATCTTCGCCTCACATTCATAAAACTACCAATTCGAAAAAAATGTCGTGATTTCGCCCTTCTATTGAATTCGTATTTGTATTCGTCTGTCATTTCTCGATGTATAAATTTCCGATTCTTCCAGTGATGGACCTTCCCTCTGGATCTCATCCCTGGGATCATCTTCTCAATATTCGAAGGAACTTCAACATAGCGTGCACTTTCGTATGCAACGATCGAGATCCGGCTCCTCATAAATTCAACGATGCGACTCTCATTCGACCACCCGGAGATTCACGAGCTCTCACTCTCAGAGAATGTGTGACTCTCGATGATGTCATCGCTTTCCGAGATGAGACAACGAGACTGATGATGAACTACAAGAGACCGATGGATGAGTCATTCCTGCCTCTCGGTCTGGAGGATCTCTCACTCAACAAGAAGCACTTCCGCGTCATCTATCGGTCTGTTTATTTTTAGTCAATTAAATAACCAAGACGATGTTCAGATACACGGATATAATCAAAGACGATGATACTCTGGCGATCCTCGAGGCTATTCACTTCGAGATCTTCATGCCCGATCGACCGGATCTTCGATTCATCGCTCTTCCTGTTGCTCTACTCCCTGATGATTCGTGCGAGGGAGATTACTATGAGGTTGGCATTCAGAATTTCAGTCTCTGTCCATGCGAAAAAGGGCTGTGAAATGACTGACAGCTAGATTCATCGAACCTGACGACCGTTTCAGGTGCACTCTCTCATCTACACTCCGAACGTCTTCATGATGCATTCGGACGTGGGATTCTGGTTGCAATGGACGGTGATTCGATTCGATCGAATGGAACAGGGAAAGGCCGTCCTCGACTATATCTTAGTCACGGAGAAATTCGAAGATGTGAGTTGATGGGTGTTGTCAACAAAAATAAAAATCAATTCAGAGGGTTTGAGGGATTGGTGGATGAAGAGTGGGGTGGAAAAGGGGGGGGGGGCTGAAGATGAACGACCTAATTTCCGGACCGGAAGACTCTTCTAGTTGCGTTGGATGGTCTCGAAAAGAAAAAGAAACATACTTATCCGGGAACTCTAGGGTTGGTTTTATTCGAATGTTTCAGAAATCTCATGATCGAAAGGCAGTGTGCAATTGGACGACGAAGTTCATCAAAGCGAGACAACGACGATTCCGACAAACTGACGAAGAGAGGGTACATCAATGGATCTTCCTTCGATCGTGAAGTCGAATTTCAGACTATGGATGTCCAACGAATCTACGATGCAACGATCCTCGACACGAGTTCAGCCTGGATTTATCCCGTTGAACCGCCTCACAATCGAGATGAATATGCACGAATGGTCGAGAAAGTGCGGACATGGTCCCATTTCGCAGGAACTTTCGCCCAGAAGGTACGACTTCCTATCTAAGCTCGTTGCGACGCCCTCCCGTTTACAGATCTCAGTTCTTTCGAAGAGAGATCAATCACTCATCGATGATCGATTAAACGAATTCAATGAGTTCAGCAAAGATATGCAGATGGCTGAGCAGCATATGATCAGACTCTTCAAGTTGGGGTACGTTATCGAGCACTATTCAGTTATGTTTCATTGAAACTCGTTCTACTTCATCTTGCCAGTGTTCGATTCCGTCAATTGGCGACTCCGAAAACGAAAGAATGCGTATTCGTACAGAGTTTCGATCCTCCCAAACTTCAAGTATATACGGGTTCGTATTTTGTGTCTATGTGATAGGCGGAATGGTTAATATTCGAATGAATTAGACAATTCCCTTCAGAGATGTTCTACTTGGATGCAGTCACTCTCCATTTCGACGATCATTCACTCAAATTGACGGTCGATAACATCAAGAGGGAGTGTGATGGGAAGAGGAAGAAGACTTTCATCTAGTGAGTTCAATCCCTGTCTAATCATCTTTATCATATTCATTACAGCTGCGAGTCCAATCCTGACTTTATCAATGTTCTTGGACAGAGAGAACCCAATTTCTGGATAGACGCGACTCTTCATGGGAATGGAGATTCTGCCTCTGAGATGCTACTCGAGAGAATCGATAGAGAGATTATTCAACAAGAAAATGGAGACAAGAGCTCCAATTTGTTGATCGGAAAAGAAATTCCCAAAATGATCCAAGCTGTCTACGGAGAGAGTATCGTGAAGGTGCGAAATACATTCACTAAATGAATCAATAGTCATTCATTCTCAGGATGATTATCCAGTTCGGGAAGGATACGCAGTGCTGAAGAGTGATGGGCAACTACTGAAATTGAATTCATGCCAGACCAAAGCACTGGAAATCTACCACACCATTGAGAGTGAGTTGCCAATTAACAACATGTGTAAACGCTATTCTCCAGACTCTGGTTACTGTATCCTCTCCCCTCCTGGATCAGGGAAGACTACGGTAGCTGCAGCAATGGCCGCATCGCTAGTGAGGCACAAGGAGGCCAATCGGTGAGAGCGATCTCTTTTAGACAACATTTCGAAAGAAATTTGAGACAAGGAAGTGTGCAGTTGCTGCTCGCCGTGCAGAATGTTGCAGTGGAGAATCTCGCCCTCGCCCTCAAATCATTCGATGACGGAACACTCAAGTGAGAGACTTCTTATCTCCTTAGTCTACATTATTCAGATCGTACCGTCTGCTGTCGAAAGTTCGCACCGACCCGAGTGATCCCATGCCCTATGGAATATTCGAGCAGTTCCCTCATTACAAGAAGTAGCTTTGTCTTTGATCTCACCTTTATCTGGAAACTCTTCAGATGGATGGTGAACGCCGATGAATTCGAAATACAGGATATCGAGTATTTTTTCCAAGTCGAAGAAGTGTGGAAGAGGTCTCAGGAACTCGCGCATCTCACTCCACAACAGATTGAGGTTGGAAGATCATCTTGTTGGGGCATAGTGATAATTTTAATTAAAAGGAGAGCCATACACTCTACACTGAGACTCTCTTCAAAGCGAAGGCGACCCTGGAGAAATATATCCGTCCTGAGATAATCTTATCTACTGTTGACATGGTCTTGTTCAAGTTGTTGCACGGAGGAGAACGAGGATTGAGAGGTTATATATTATTAAAATACCATCAATTTATCCCCTCTTCCAGGTCAATTCTCGAATGTCGACAGAATAATAATCGATGAAGCTTCTCTCCTTACTGAATCGGCCTTCTTCTGTCTGGCGAGATGCTTCCCCAAGGCTTCGTTCGTTCTCATTGGAGACGACAAACAACTGCCTCCCTTCATGTACGATAGACGAGTGTTGGGGCATCGACTAGCCGGTGAGCGTCACTTTTGTAGTCTACTAAGTATCTACATTCCAATATGTGCAGGAAAGGCAGCACTGGGAGTGGCGATGCGTCGTGAGAACATGCACGTCATCAAGTTGGTCGAAGTCTATCGAGCGCCCCAGTCACTCGTCCAACCATACAACAATCTCTCTTATGATGGAACACTCGTGTCGAGAAAGGTACTCTTTGATGAGGAGCATGGGACAACACAATGGTCTTTTCAGAAGGAGTCCTGTCACCCTTTGGCGGATGTGGGTCTCGTGCCGAGGAATAGACCTGATCTACTTCTCATCGATATTCCGAAGGGTCATCAGAATGGATCTCCATCGCCTTTCAATCAGATGGAAATTGATGTACTTCTCAAGTAAGAAGAATGAACGTTGCACAATGCACATTACATGATAACAATAATTTTTCCCAGGTTGCTAACACTCTTCCCGAAGGCCACTCACGATGATATTATGATCATCTGTGTATATCGAGAGCAGAAGACGAGGCTACAGAGGATCCTCGGGCCCGATTACGAGATACTCACAGTTGATTCATCCCAGGTTCACAATCGTAGTAGAAATTATGAATGAAATGTTGAAGGGAAAAGAGAAGCCAATCGTAATCGTTCTGACAACAAGAACGGATACGATGTCAGACTACTTCTCCAATCATAATCGGTAGGTCACCAACATTACCATTATTCTCGTTTCCTCGAGTGAAACGTCTATTTGAGATGCACAGTCGCAGTCTCTCGTCAACAACAATCTCTCATCATTCTCGGCAATGATTCACTTCTGTCGAGTCGGCTCCCATGGAGTAAAGTACTCGAAGACTTCACGAGGATTCAACCAGATCTCATCCGAAAATTGAAGAGGAATCGTCGGAAAGCGCTCACGAAAGCTCAATTTCCTCATTTGAACATGATTGATTTCCCCTCCTTGAATGGAACAACACCAATATCAAAACAACCATCGCCGAAGCCTCATCAGGTTCATCATCCTAGTAATTCATGGTCTATCATGAAGGCGAGCCCAATCAACGGCCCCAATATTCCGTCGAATAGCAGAGTACGGAATCATTACCCACTCCCTCCTTCTGAAGCTCTTCGGTGCATGTGCATGTACTGTAATCAATGTCGTGTTATCCCGATTGTGAATGGTCGGCCACTAGTCCCCCAGCCTTCTCCTCCTATGCACTATTATAACGGTTATGGTCAACTTTCAACTCATTCTTTCCATCAACAGACAATGCCATCGTACCCATATCAACCCATGGCAGATCCTCATCCCCAATACATCTCACGATATCCCTTCCCTAACTATCCATCAACGCCATTCGGACAGTATGGTCCGCGGTACTGATTCTTCATAGTGATCTCAGAACTCCACGGGTGCATGCTTTATCACGGGTCTAGTAATGATATCTGTTGCCAATTTAGGGCTGTGTTGTTGTATTTAGCTATATGAATCATTGTCATCAATGAGTTGATGCAATCCTCACAATATTATGTATTAAACAAAATAACTAGTTCACAACAAAATGTCAGGTTTCAATTATTTCCGAAGATCAAAAGATAAATCATATGAACTCGCTATTTTTCCCGATTGTTAATGGTCTCAATACATCATCCCTCCTCTTCCAGTCTATTCTAATTCAATCATCCGACCAATCTCTTTACTGTCGATTACCAATGTCTTTCACTCCTCGTTCGTCAACGTTCAATGTTCATGCAAAGCCGATTGTTCCTCGTTGAAACTGACCACTACTGATTACTAACCTTGTTTTGTTTTCAATATAAAATAACTCCAGGCAATGATGCTATGAATAGCACTAGCACACACAATATAACACTGAATAACTCTCATTTCATTCAGGGACAATTAGAGAAAACAAAGTTTATCATTTTCAAAGACTCAACAAGCCAACAACTTATGGATAACACATCTCAGTATCTAATAAACAATCGGGATCACTATTCACCTACTAATCAATCTCATTACACGTTCACTTATTGTTCTCCCGTCTTTTCTTCCTTCATTGAGAGATGAGAGAGGGAATTGACGAGCGAGTGAGGAATCGAATCGAGGGACTGAAACGGTTCCATTTGATCAAGTACTGTATTAGTCAAGTAAGCTGACATGGTAAATCAATTGAGTTGGCGGATGAACAACCAATATTTGACAATCTATGTCAATCGCAGATTCACACCAATAATTCAACTTCCATAAAACTATCGTACCTGAGGGAGTGCTCCGAGTTGTTGTGAGAGAATCTGGACAGTCTCTCCATAGAGACAATTGAGATCGGGGAGGGAGGCCAATTTGTCCACTTCAGAGGAAGAAACAATTCGAGAGTCGAGGACGAAAACTGCAATAAGGAGATGAAAGAATAGAACAGCCATTACATCAGGAAATAAATCCAGAGAAATTCAATTCTAAACACCAGTTCTATGTTCGTTCTCCCGTTTAATAATAAAACAAAAAAAAACTAACCGAGTGGCACGACCCAATTCAATTTGGTGCATTCCTTCGAGATAATAACGAGTGATTCAGGAGTCTTTCCAAGGAGAAGAGCGTTCGAACCAGTGAAGACGGGTGAAAGAGCGGAGAGGGGAGTTCCTTCGAAGACCTGAGATTATTACGATAATTGATTTAAAAAAGTCCCCACTGGAGTTTACTTGTATAATTTAGGTTATGACTATTTCTCATTGGTAAGTACTTGTTAAGCTCGTCATATCACTAAAATCTAAGAAAGAAATCATACCTTCTTCATGATCTTGTTGCCGTAGTTGCGGAACTCGATGTCCTTGAGGCGCAGTCTGCAAATGTGATTCATTCATTGAATATTTGGCGCTTGTGCTGTTTGGGGGGTCTCCACTTACAAAATAAATTACTACTAAAGCCCCCAAACAAAACAGCACAAGCGCCGATTATTTTAAAATCGATGCAAGAAGAAATGAGTGTGATGAAAAGAAGCAATAAATAGTGGATTCATGCGTTCTTACTCCGAAGTATAACAAATTAAAATCACTCACTGGTTCTTTGCGAAGTGGAGTGTTCTTCCGGGGACGGAAGTGAATTGACACACAGCCATCACTCGGAATTCCTCGTTGCGGAGGTAGTTACGGACGAGATCAGCCAGAGCAATCTCGTAGTCAGAGTACTGCAAAGGGTTCATACTTTGGAGGTATAGTTTTGGCGCTTGTGTTATCGGGTAAACAAGCGCAACTTAATAACTTTCCTAAAATAAGACGCAATAAATCAACAATACTCGACAGTATTTGGAAAAAAAGTACGTTGCGGATAAAGGTTTTGGAAGAAAATGAGTAGGAAAAAGTTCTCACTAACCGATTGATCGTATTCGACGTTGTCGAGGTGTCTCTGCATGGGTGGTTTGCACTGTGTAATCGTTTTCGGCATCACTGGAGCTACAGCGGCCTGAAAAACGATTGTAAAATAAGGAACAATGTTGATTTGATCGACTTAACCATTTATTGCCTGAAGCAGGTTAACTCAATAACTTGTTTATACTGCGAGCTATACTGATTCTGACTAAAACTAATAGCTTTAAAGCGGATAAATACCTCAAACAGACGGCGTCTGTAGTGGCGAGGTTTCGGCTTTGGGTATTTCGACGATACGGCGCGTGCCGAGAGGAGCACCGCCTCACGAGCGCTTAGAGCTGTCAGCGCCGAGTGCGCTAGCATTCTAGAACACGCTATTAAATCAAAAACGAAGTACAACTCGAAATACAAGGCAAAGCAGCAAAAATGAAGTTGAAACCGTAAAAAACCTCGAATCCGGCAAATTACAGTACACCTTCATTTTACTTTTATCGAGAACTGATTTTTCCTTATTTATTTTTCGGAAAATAATACGGTTAGAGCTTCCTTTAAAAAATCATCTCAAGAAGCGAAATTCTTGATTCCATTGGGACATTCTATTAATACATATCCAAGGTGTCTCAACTGAATCGAGATCCGTGGAGAGGAGATCAAATAAAAGCGTGCGAGAAGTCGACACCTCGATAGTCAGATCGCATTTCAATGGATGGATTCTTCCATCTCGTCATGCAACTCCTTCCCATTCCCTCCTCCCTTCCCCTTACACGCGGTAGGTCACACTCGTCTCCCTGCATTCCACTGATTTGTTGACTACCACTTCAGATTTTGATGCTTGCATCCGAAGTTGAGTCATTTGTTTGATTGAATCGAGCAGATCAACATTTATTGTGGATTGCAAGGAAGGATCAATAATGAGTGAACACTTTTCCTCTCTTTCTTCATTTTTCCATCTCACATTTCCTTCTCCACGAGTCTTCCCTGATCTCTCATCCGTTCCTCTTCAATCCTCTTCAATGAGTGCATAGCACCAGGAAGATTCCCTTCTCTTTCCTTTGTAACTGGAGGCTATCACAACTACTCTCCACCTCTTTATCCCTTTCGTTTCTTCATTTTTCTCCCTCTTTCTCTCAGAAGAGTGATCATCCGAGAACGAGAGACTACGTCGATTCGAGAGGGAGCAGACGACGAGAGAGAACGAGAGAGCATGGGGATGGAAGAGGGCGGAAGGGAGGATGGATGAGGGGATATTCCGTTGATTGTAACATGAAGCCCGCCTTGCTCATGTGGGTACGCCGGTCCTTTTTTTATTGATTGATGGTAGATCATATCGATAGGATGGAGGGAGATATCGATTGGTCATTCAGTGTCCGAGTTGTGTAGTAAACAGCCCCTCACACCTGTTCACTCGAGAAAGAGAGAAACGAATCAATCTGAGTCTCCTTTATGACCTACGAATTGTAGACACTTTTGCATAATCTATATCTTCAAACTGCATTAATCAATTGCACCATTCGCGGAATGTCTATTCTAGCATTCAACAAATTCATTGTGCCACCTACCCATTCTATATTCTCGGTTTCTGTCGTCCTGGATACACAAAATGCCCTGAATTTGGGGATTTCTTCGGGATCTTTGCTATACGCAGTTCATAGATCCACTCTCTGTATCTTCACTATCTCCAATTCTGAATTCGATAGCGTGAGAGATCTAATTCGAGCAGTCAGAAGTCTTCACTTTCGAATTCCCGAAGCATCGCTGTGTTCTCCACTGACTTATTCAGTATCGTTCGCTATTTGAGACTCTTCCATCATGAATTCCACTCGATTCTTGGCCCTCCTCTCTTCTTTTCTCTCAGATACAATCTCTCACGGCTTTTTATTTTATTTTTACTGGCTTTTTTGCTCAGCAGAAAGCCTTTCTTTTCGCTTCACTTAGTTGCTAGGCGTCCTTTCCCTCCGCCCTTACAAGTTTCCAGATGTTTTCGTGTCTTTGCTCTGCTTATGCTCAGGTAATTTCCAGCTCCTCCCTTCCGTCATCTCCAGATTCGAAGATAGACTGAAGACCCTTCCAGATATGCCAATTCTGCTGATGCGATGACCATCTCCTATTCAGACAAGTTTCTGTCGCTTCTCCTCAGATGGAAAGTGAGTCCGTTCGAGTTCACTCGCTCTTCAACTTAGTTGAACTGCCGTTTGCAGCTGTTATTGAGTCCCAATACAAATTCTCAGGGTTCACTATGGAAAGCGATTTGGAAGCACCTCCTTCTCTTCATCTTTCTCTACTATTGCATCAACGTAGTATACAGGTATTATTTCATTAGCAATGAGACTGATCAATAATGATAAACTAGACTAGAAAGAAGGGCAACTTCATTCATTGGCATCTATCACTGAGAGAGTGGAAGAGTTGAAGAGAGACGAGAGAGATAGAGGGAAGTTGTCAATGGGGAGAAGCTATTCTTAGTTGAGAGTAGGAAGTGAAAGAATCGATGGGAAGAAGGAACAAAGGAATAATTAACTGCTTCCAGGTTTTTCATGACAGAAGAACAACAAGGGATATTCTTACGATATATTCTAATCTTCGATGAATTCACTAAATATATTCCTCTCACCTTCTTACTCGGATTCTATGTAGCAATGATAGTACGGAGGTAAGGGGAATTGTCATTAATTTTTCATTTCTTATTATCTAGAGTCCATAATCTAAAATATGATGGGGATCTTTTCGGGTGTGTCACTGTTATGTTTGCACCTGCACAATGTTCTCATTTTCCACGTGCTTGAGAACCTCTGGATCAAATGAGAAAATGATTCGGACTACAGTTTTCCATGTGATCTATGAATTGTAGGTGGTGGGCGTGCTGTCAACTCATCTCGTGGCCAGATCATCTCTTATTCAACATCTCCGCCCTCATCAGAGGCAGTGATGTGGGTACTCTGTCTATTTACAGCCCTAGTTACTATTCTGTTTCCTCATCTGTTATGATTGAAAAGAATCAGGAAGAAAGTTATCTAGTAGATAAATTTATCTCTCGTGTTCTCTTCTCCCTCTTCTCTCTTTCATTGATGTAATGCACCAGAAAATAGAGAGCTTTCGGAAGCAACCAGTCAGAGCTGATGAAATGTTATTTATTACGATGCTTTTTACAGCCAGAGACACGAATAATTCGTCGTACGATAGCTCGATATGCAATTCTCACTTCGGTGCTAGCATGGAGATCCATTTCATTGAGGGTACTCAAGAGGTCAGTTAGTTTCACTTCTTGAAAATGTAAAAATTACCTCTTTTTCATATAGAATGCATTAGAAAATATCGTGATTCGAAAATAAATAATAATACATTGTTTTGAGGTACCCAACCGACGAGCATTTGGTCAGTTCTGGTCTGATGACACGGGAAGAACTGGCCATCTTCAAGAATATTCACGTAAAAGTTGACCCCCATCAGGTGAGTACGTTGTATCGTGCCACAGTTATCTTTCATGAACGTAAATATGAATGGTCCATCTCAAATCAAGTAATCATTAGGAAGAAAAATGTTCAGAAATGGTTCGTGCCCGTGAACTGGATACAGACGATGATGGTGCGATGCTTCGAGAAAGGTTCGTTTAATCGGCTTATCTCGAGCGATGAAAATACATTTTTTTCATTTATATGTACTTGCTAATTCATTCGAACCATCGTACGTGAGACATTCCAGGCACTCTCACTCACACGAACGAGTTGCGAGTGTTATTGGATGCCCTTGAGAAGTTCAGAAATGGATTCTTCCAATTGTTCATCTACGATTGGATTGCAATCCCTCTTGTTTATACTCAAGTGCGTTGTTACCGAGACTTCACTGGTCAAAAATACTCAGATTATGAATAAACTCCTTTTCCTCAGGTCTCGACGATTTCCGTCTATGGTTACTTCGCTTTTGCTCTCATCGGAAGGCAGTATCCAAGTCTCAATCAATTCCAGCAACCCGTCGATATGTGAGAACATTGCATCATTATCTATCACCCTTATGCAACCATTGATCAGTATCACAATCTTCTCCTTCCAGTTACTTCCCTGTCTTCACCGTCCTTCAGTTTCTGTTCTACGTAGGATGGTTAAAGGTCAGTTATCGTCCTTTGTGATCACGATGTAAAGACGATTGAAGGTGGGAGAGGATCTCATGTTTCCCTTCGGTGCTGATGACGAAGACTTCGAGTTCAACTATATTCTCGATAGGAATCTGGAGGTGGGGAGGATCTTGAGGGATTGAAACTAAAATCCAACCAGGTCTCTTTCCTCATCGTTGACGATCTTCACAATCAAGTTCCCCCAGTGTACGTCGAATCACTCAAGGATGAAATTGAGGTGAGCTATCACGTTATTTTATTGCCGAATTTACGAATTTCTGTGATAAACTCATCTCTTCAGTTACTGCACACGAAGGGCTCCGCCAATCTCTCCAATCACCCTCAACGACAGCATCTGAGGAAGTATAAGATGAAGGATAGTGAGAAGAAGGTGGGCGAAGTTGTGGTGTATCCAGTAGTATTCGTCGTCCTGTCAAATATTGCACTAGTTCACTCACTGGTAATCGTCGTCGTGGTGCACTTCACTCTCCCTTCAGATCTACGAGCATAAGAACGATCACAAAGTGCATCCGATGATGACCACGTCGATGAGGTCGGATACGCATTCTGCATGCTCATTCTCTGGTTTGTTGCCGAATTATCAAATTTATCGATTGTTTGCTCTTCCAAATGAGTTGATTCTGAAACCTATTTCAAATTGCTTGAACAAAAATGCTCCACCTCCATTCGTAAATCTGTTGTGATCCTCTTCTAGATTCCTTTCTGGTATTCCTCCATCTCAGAATATTCAAATTCGTCTCAGATATTTAGAGACCGCAGGCTCCGCCCACTTGGTGGGGACGGGAAAACGATCAAAACCTGCGCATGGGCTAAACTATTTTAATTCTAAACCGATCTTGATGCGTTAAAGAAGATTCCGTAGCTATACCGGTTCTTCACAAATGGCCCAAGACGCATCTTGATCGGACAATTTTAAGTAAGTCAAAAACATCAAAACGAGTCTCACAATAGGCGTTTTACCAGTTTCTAGGTATCGGACACAGATGCGTCTCTCGCAAGTTGTTCCCTCTATTTTTGGAGGATTATTGGAACAGAAAGATTAAAGATTGGACGTCAAACTAAATAGTTTATCGCGTTTAAAGTTTTTCGCCGTTACTCTCGTTAGCAGCTCGCGCGATCTCTCTCTCACCTCTCCCTCCCCTCGCACTCTCCTCGCCTAGCACACTCTCTCATCGCTGACTCTTACCCGGCGTGACTAGAGCGCGCGTTCTACCGACCTCCCCTCTCTTCCCTCTCCAGCCGTCGCACAGCTCACGCTCGACTCGCGAAAGCTATGGTCTTTCAATTTTGGACAAAGGGAAGGAAATAGGCCCCGCCCACTTTTGCCTCGTCCCGAGTTCTCCCCCGTCTCCGTTGTGCTCCGCGAGTGTGGTTTTTGATCCATAACTCGATTTGGAGATGAGATATTGACAAACGGCAAAAAGTATGATCTCATTAAGACTTAGAGGAACACATTGGACCCGAAAATAAAGCTTCTCGATTACTTTCGTGAATTACGCTGTGGTCTCTACAGATATTGAGCAAGCGATGCTCTCTCCCCACAACGACCACGAAGGAGTGGGCAGATTCGGAAGAGAGGAGGGAGCACTCAAAGGTCAGCGATATAAGAGAAAACAGGGGAAATGGGCTCCGACAGCAGTATTTTTTCAATGATGGCCAGATCGGCAGAGATAATTAATAACAAAAAAATTATTATTTTGAGCGGCCTCCGCTCCTGCTCCGCCCTACCCCTCACTCACCTCTTCCGGATCTCAAGGTTTATTCACTCTATTATTAGCAGCGTTACATTCTTGGATCCCATTTGATTATGTTCTGCGCTTTTTCGACGTCGTTCAAAATGAATCTTCACAGGTCGCACAGCCCTATCCGCCCCAGGGCCAGATGATGGAAGACCACCACGGTTGGTCACTCCACGACAGTCTATCAGTGTATGTTATCGTTTTATATCTACTCAAAGGGGCCTAGAGAGTGAATCCATCCACTGCAGGCCCAACGAGCAGCAGCAACGGGCCTTTCTAACCACCGACCCTCCTGAGATGGAATTCCGTCCCAATTCAGCCCCTGATCCCCGTCTTCCCTCTCCTCTCCTATGCAATCCTTATCCAGTCAAGTTCCTGTCCAAGTCTCTCAATTCAATCGAACCCCGTTGATCATCAGTGCAATTCGCCATGACAGGAGAATTACCAGTAGATAGTAGTCAGTTAGGAATGATTTATCTCTCCCTTTTAAACCTTTCTCTTTCGCTTACTTTCGAATACATTCCATCATCATTTTTAATCTTTTCTCTTCGTTGCATTTTTCTATCGAGATTCTCTCAAGTATAAAAAGTTGTTCGGATAATTAACACGACGTTCGTTAGAAATAAATGATTTTATCAACATTTGATAGGTTCTACTAACACGTATCCGATCGAGTCTGAGCGGGGTAACAAACTGAAAGCGAGGGAGAATTTCTAAGTGATGAGAGTACCTCGTAATCAAGAGCATTGTACACTGTGGTTGAGGTGAATAGAGAGGGTCGTAAAGGGGATCAATCAGTCCATCGATCAAGTTGGTACTCGTCAGTGGAAGACTTGAGGCGAGAGGAGGCGAAACCCGATGAGAAGAAGGAAAGAAATCGATATTCTATCGTCGCAAGACCGTAATCAGCAGCAGCAAGATTACAGTTGTCGATGAAGAGAAAATCGATGATCCGCTCGACCGCCAAGGAAGACTGTCGGGTTCTGTAATGGGTTATGTCAAGAATTTTTCTCCTACGCAAGAAAGATAAACATTAGTTTTTGAGTTCCGAGTCTTTAATTTTGAATGTGAAACTCATTGATTCAAGAGCAAGAAACGAACCGTCTCCAATCTCGTGAATCTCGAACATCACTTGTCCATCAAGAACTTGTCCAAGAGCTTCATACGCATCGCCCAGCTTGTACTCTGAGTCCTGAAATTTACAGTTTACAAAGATTGCAATTATCTTTTGAATTTATTGAAAAGAAAAATGCTGACCTTAGCATCCAAAGCAACCCTCTCTCCTCTCGTTCGTACCTCGCGTGATGGAGTCAGATCCACCTAGAATATTCGCTATTAGAAAATGGTAAGCTCGAAATGTATCATACCTTCTGATAGAAGTGATCCCACAATGGGTCTTCCTCTCTATTCTTCTGGACAGGCATCGAAGGAGTGAGTATCCACTCCTCCCTTCTTTCTTCCCTCGGGGGCATTCGGAAGGGACTCTCGAGCGGAATCTCTCTGGCTACGGTAGCCTTCTGAGTCGTCGTTGTCGTCGAAGAGGTTGAAGTCCGATGGGCGTGGTGGACGTGCTTACGATGGACGTGACAGGCATCTGAAGGGTATCGATTGATGAGAGAGTGTGGGGAATGGAGAGAGTGATCACTCACCTCCTCTCTTCACCACATGCAACTTCATCTTGAGTGCACGAGTAGTGCAAAGTCCACCCGCTCGATTGGCCATTCCATCGGGAGAACCAGAGGAAGTGGCTGGAATGGAGGAAATTAGGAATAAACGGATAAGTTTCAATAAAAGGTTTCTGGCCTTTTGCCCAGATAACTCACAAATGAAGTAGTAAGTGTTGTCTGGCTTGTATGTCATCGCGAATGGATTCGGCTGGAAAGAGCGAAAGGCGATCTGCAAAGAGAATGGTGTGATTCGTCGTGTACCTCCTCGGTGCATCGAGTGCATCGTCCTTCTACCGTACCTTCAGTTTCGTCTCCACCTTCGGATCCGTGCATCTTCCCACCTCCTTCGGTTGCTCGCCCAGTCGGCATTCTTCGTACTCCTCCTTCGACACCTGAGAGAAACGTCGACTTGCCTCACGCATTGCAAAAATGTCTCGATTTCATCCTAGTAATCGTCGTCAACACCACTCACTCGATAGATGATCGACTGCTCGTTCGTCTTTCCGAAGGGGCAATGAATGTCTACGAGATCGTCGACGGCAGCACACGATTCGAGACTGCAAAGATCAAAGATCAATCGGGAGATCAAAGACAGTATCCGTTTCATTCTCTGACAGTTCTGACTGACGGATGTGCGAAGAGTAAATAGCGATCACGCAATATCTCCCACTCTCATTTCCTTCTCTCTCGCCAGTCAGAGAGGACGAGAGATCAAGGGCAATGGAGAGAGTGGAGTCAAACCACGCAATGGGACAAAGAGGGACGCCGCCGTCAGAGATGAAGCCAGATCATTCATCATTGTTAGATCATCGCCTCCCTTATTCCTTCCCTTCTTCATCTCATCAGGAAACAAAGAGCATAAAACGAATAAATACTCGTCTCCAGGGTGGTCGCCTCTCTCTTTTTGCCTGTCTCCTTCCAATTCCTCAGTGGTCTTTGTCCCTTCAGGGGAATAACGAACGATTGCATCTAATGAGGCCCTCCCATCTACTTCCATCCTCTCCCATTCACTCTTCCCCCACAACAGTCACTCGCCAAGGGATGCTTATAGGTCAAATTTGATTAGTGGTATGACAACGGGTGGTGGAGAGGAAGACTCTCGAGATTTCGAGTGTTTAGACTGGCACCAAGAGAAGAAGGAGAAGAAGGAGGAGAAGGAGGAGGAGGAAGAAACTGTCCCTGAATCTCCCACCTAGCTACTAATCGACGCGTGTTGCACCACAGAGTCGCGCAATGGGATAGATAATACAGTATTGGGGGCTGATCCTTCGATTGAGAGAAGGAGAGGTCATGCATCCGTAGTTGCGTAATAGGAGATAAGCGGTCCTCCAATCCTTCCCAGATCCCACTCCCAAGCCACTCGAAAGATACCTATCCCCCTCTCTCTTCTGTAGGAATGTCTCCAAGAATCTCGACAATTACCATCGGTTCATCTCAAAGGATGGACTGTAAACGAATAGGATGACTCGGTGTCCAATTTACGCCTCCATCTCTTCTCTTCTGGTTGACTGGTCTTCTTTGACTGGACTTGCGTAAGACGGGCAGGTAATTACCGTTCCTTCCCTCCATACAAATTGACCGTATGGATGAAATATGATCGCTTAGACCATCCCGAGGAGAGATTGTGTAGAAGGAAGAGAGTAATCTAAGACTGACATGTGAGCACAAAAAGAGTCTAAGACGGTAATGAGAAGTCGGGAGTACAGGTGGTAGTCGATGGTGCAATTAGTCCTTCTGATTGATATCTCCTCCTCTCTCGACCTATCCCCTTCCTTCTCTCGTTTTTGTAAGATCCGTAACTGTCCATTGGGTGGGTCAGTTACACAATGGAAGACGGATCGTCGAAGGGGAAGGAAGCAGGTGTGCAGCCATTTGGAGACAGATGAACTAACTGAGATCAGAGGGGAACATATGGGAGTCGGAAGAGAGGATAAGAAGGGAAGATGAGCTTGATCCTTTCCCTCCAAGGTCCTTCCACCATCTGATATCGTGAAGGGACGAGTCTAACCTCTGAATGACCTCTCTGCCATTTACAACCCTAATTCCAGATCGTGTAATGTGAATCCGTCGGCATGTTTGTATTGACCACACGCGCAATTCCTTTGCCCGTCCCGGTTACGACCGACCGGAGCCGTTTTTTGCCCCTCTCTCCATTCCACTCGATTGAGCCTATTCGACAGACGCGGTAATTCCCGGTTGTCCCCATCGCCGCGCTGTTCGAATCGCACGAGAGTTGCAATTCCCTCCTCACCCTCAATTGACCAGGCCTATTATACAGTTCGAGAGTAGAGACTTAATTGCTATACACACGCATTGTATTCATAGGTGTGTAGGGGAGTCTTACAACTCCTTCCCCTCCCGACCCATTCCCCTTCCCCCTCTCGGGTCAGACTATCCTTCCTCTCAAGTGGAGAGATACACTGACAATGCACTGCATACTTCATAACCAGTCCGATATAGTGGTTCCAGGTTTTATTGCCATACTCACGATGAAACTCATTCAGGTCAAGCCGGGGGATATTGCATAGAGTGGACTGGGAATGAATGAATGAGTCCCTATCTCAAGCACACGATTAATCTCCTGACAAGAACATTCTCCTTTCTGCCTAGATTACTCTGTCTTCTCTCTCTCATTTGCATAGAAGAGATGCCGGAACACTCATTGGACTGATTTAGTGTCGGAGCCAATTACATCTCAGAGGATGCGATGGGTGAACAAATTCAGAGAGAAAGTACCCGATTGTCTCTCCTAATGAACTCTCCAGGTGCGAGAATTCCATGATGATTGACAGATGAAAGAGCGATTGAGATGGACAGAGAGATAGGAGATCACCTAGTTGAGCAACACTCCTTCGTCCTCCTATGATTAACTCCCCATGGGTTACTGATATTCATCGGGCACCTGCATTGCTCATCCAGGTGTCTCCTTCCAGAGAGATTAGAAGAGAGGAGGAAGCGTTCTCCTAATCAAGTCCCCAATCACATCCTCTAATTGGCCGAGCCAATTGGTCCATCGGAAGAGGGGAAGTCCTAATAAGTAAGTGGTAATCGTCTACTCGATTAGGCGTTAGTCAAAGACAGAGATTGAGTCGGGAAGTTCCCTCTAAAGAGAGAGGAAGGTGTCCTCCATCCCTCTGGCACGCGTCCCAGATTATTACTGGATAAGAAGGGTCTAAACGCTCTTTATTGTCCCCTTTTGATCTACCGAGAGAGGTTATCATCCTCGAGGGGAGACTGATCAACCAAGGGAACTGTTTAGGCAGCTCTCTCTCTTCTGTAATCTCTTCCGTCTACTGTCTACACAGTGTGACAGCCCCTCACTGTTTAGCCCTCTTCTCTTCCCCCGGAAGGCCGGCCTCTGATATCGAGTCTCCTCTTTGTATGACCATGAGAAATTCCCATGCCGAAACCCTTGCTGACCACTACTAGTAAAGCCTCACAGGTGTGACCACTCGGGGGTCTTCCCTTCAGCGGGAAGATCCAATTTCGGACCCTCCACTGCTCCGGAAATGGACAGAACTCAAATATCATCATGAGACTGACCACACGCATTGTGGTCATTTCCCATTTAGAGGGTGGTGTCCCTTTCACCATCTCGCGTCAATTGAAACGTTCGAAGGAAGAAGAAGGAGATAATGAGAAAGCGGAGGACTCTTCCCCAAGCGTGAAATTGCTGCCCCAGAGGTATCCACCATTACTGGATCTGGCACTTACTCTGCTTCGAGATTCTGGAAGATGATTCTACACTTTCCCACCTATCCCTTTCCCGTGGAACGAAAGGAACACCGAATATCCCACCGGTCACTCATCCCCTCCCTTCAGTCCAGTCTCGGTCCATAAAGCGGCCCGGGGGCATCAATCAAGTGTCTCTTGTACAAGGTGCTTTTCGGTGTCTTCCTCTCTTCCAATATTAGGACACGTCTAACGAGATCCCATTCGTTTCTTCTCGTGGAAGCAAACGAGCGAACGCAAATTACAACCTTCGCCTCGCTTCTTCCAACCAAAGATAATCCGTTTTTTCCACTGCTGGCTAAGGCGCGAATGGCTTGCTTCTTCCTCCTATCTGTACACAAGCCAATCACTATAAATCGCAGTCCATAAAACTGCTGGCAGCATGCCAGAAGGGAGGGGTCATCAGCAGATTCGGGGGTCGTAAATTGAGAGGAGTTGAGGTTGTCAATCAGTGGAGGATGTTGCCTACAAGACATTACACATGACTATGATGAGGGGAGTGAGGCCACTTGTTTCGATCCCTTCTCCCTCTGGAACCAAGGGAAGGATGGAACAGGTGACTGAAGCAGTGGAAAGGAAGCACTTCGTCCTTTATGAGATGGGCAAAAGAACGAGAAGAAACCCAGGTGCAACGATGTAATCGAGAGTCGGCCCACTTTTTAGTTTGAAAGAAGATCCGTCGACCCTTCGAGTTGGATTTCACCCGAGTGAAACAAGCAGAGTCTCGACGACATCTCTTCGTTTCATGGAACCTCTCGAAGGAGAGATCAGTCTCTTTCCCCCTTCTGGTCGAATGAGTGAACCCCCTAAATCTGCTTCCTTTCTCGTTGTCAGTCAATCCATCAAAATGGTCGAGAAAGGAGAGAACATCTGTGGAAGATTTGCATGGCAATGAGCTTATCCCCAACAGTATTCAAGGGGGTCGAAGGGAGTTTCTTAGACCACCCACTTCTATCCAGGCTGATGTGAAACACAATCCAAATCAGCTGGTTGCAATGGAGAGCCCGAGGGGCAATATGGGAGGAGGGATTAGGCAAATTGGAGACTGATCTGGGAGTGAGAAGGAGAATGGGAGATGAGACGTGGCATCGGACGTCCCTTTAACTACTCTTCCCTCTTAGTTCCTGCCAGCTTCGAAGAATCAGTGATGAACAGAGAGTAGTTGTGGGGTCGTTCCCTTCCCTTTCTCTTCCCTCGAGATATTCACTCATTTATGCGCCCTTCCATGTGCAAGAGTGCGGGTTCCCTTTGAATGGAAGGGAGATAGGTGAGCAGAGTCATTGTGGGAAAGACGAAGAGAGGAGGAGGGTTGCGCAATCAAGGAAAGTGTCCAAGGGAGCGTGAGCATTCACACAAGATCGTCTTACAGTCCTCGACTAGGGAGAATTGTGCAGGTAGGGAATTGCTTCCAATTGGCCTATTCTCATCCTAGTCTTTTGCTAGAGTACGAGTAGGGGGAATAAAAGGATGAGTCCTTAGTGCGATACAATCGACAGGAAATCGTCTTCGCGAAGGGGGAAATGAGCATCGTTAGGAGTCGTGCGATGAGGGATTTACTCTTCTCTCATCTTATCTTGTTAGCTGCTCTTCCCCAGAGAGAAAGGGAAGATAAAGGAGTGGCTTTCGTTCCCACAGGTGGCGAAGGAATATTTACACGACCCACTACATCTATCACTGACAAGGTACACAGAGGGAGAAGCCGCCAAGGGAGAAGGTGCGGCAAGGGAAGAGAGAGAGAGGACACTGTGTGAGGAGTGATCAGCTGTGATAGAAGGAACACCGGTAGATGAAGGGAGAGAGAGAGGAATCGGTCAAGTGGGAATCAAACAGTATGTCCCGTCGAGGGATTACGGAAGCAGGGAGCGACCGCCAAAGGTAGAGAGGAATGAAGTGGATGAGGAGTCTATTAGAGGACATCGAGATGGGGGCATGGAGAGGAGAGGAAGTGGAAGGAAGGACGGAGGTCAGAGGTATTTGCTACAGTTAGGCGCGGCTCTACATTGGTATCTCGAACGGTTGTGATAAAATTTCATGCATGAGGATGATATTGAAATGTACTGACTGAGGATTGGTGGAGTTCCAGTAGATATCCGGTAACCTCTTGGCATCGACGATTGTACAGAGAAAGATGGAGATGAAGAGTGGAAGAAGCATCTGAGAATGAGTTGGAGGAGGGAATGAGAGGAGGAACAATGAATGGAGATCAACAAGTCGACGACAAGATACACGACTGACAAATTACTGCGATGAACAATAAATGATTAGAGGAAGACTCGAAAAAAGAGGAGAAGAGGTAGAGATGGAAGGGGTACTAGAGAGAGGGTGGGGGTACTCTACCCTTCTCTAGCTCCGCCCCCTTGCTCACCCTTCGGAATCGAGAGGAACACTTGAAAGGGGAGGAGCTTCGACGTGACAATGAGAGGAAATGTGAGCATTTTATGGAACGACGATGAAATGTGATAGGAGTGAACTCGTGAGTAATCGACGATAGAAGGGAAGAAGGAGGGAGAGGGGAGGAGGAGGAGGGGGGGGGGGGAGGTACTTGAACCAGAGGAAAGGAAGGATCAGGGAACGGAAGTGAGAGACTGAATATCGGAAATGAGGAGAGGACAGGTAGACAAGGGGCCGGTCCAGTGAATGACCTGAACTGTTTCCTCTTCTTCCACCGATCAGCATGTTTCCCTTCAGCAGTTTTTAGGAAAGCTGATCGCAGAAAAGAAAACGGGCGGGAAAATATTCATTTCTCTTTTGTGACCAGCTTCCAAGAGGTAGGGGGTGGGGTAAACTGTCTGGAAGGGTAAGATAAACGGAAGGAAACTGTCAATATCCACAATGCGAGTTCACCTGTCATCTTCTTCCTCCGTTCGACCTGTTGATGCTCCCTCTCGAATGAATAAACAGACCGTAAGTGATATCTCACTGCACTCACAGGGATCAACTCTGCCCCGATTACGGTAATCTGAGAGCGGCCCTCTCAATATTCCCCTCCTCTTCCCCTCCCTCGGAATACCTGTGTTGTCACTCACACGTTCACTGTAATGAATAGCTGGATTAGGCCAGCTGAATAGTATTATGCACCATATTTTAGTAATCCGATTAGTGGTTCAGACGGGGGAAGTGACAGGTTCGCGCATAAATCAGAAGAAGGGTTGCGATAGTCTCTGTTCCATTGCGCGCCCCAGGAGATCAGCGAAAAGAAGTTGCAACGATTTGTCAAGAGGAACTGGGTTGAGAAAGCGACTATGGACTGAAATGCAGCCTGGATCACTGATTCAGGGGTTATACCCAAGTGCCAACCTCACACTCGGGCTCTAATTGACCACCTCCAGTGCCAGTGTTTTCGTCTATTCATCTCTTTCGCACCCTTTCAAAGAGTAAGAATACCTGCCAATACGGGACTCATCCTGATTGGATCTTCTCGAGAGTGGGAACGTTTTCCCAAAAAAACGAAGAAATTGGCAGGTGGTCTCCTCTCATTTCTCACGTGAGGTAACGAGTAGGTTCCTCTTCTGGTCATTTATCATTCACTCTGGCAATTGAATCTGAATCTCGACAGTTTCTTAGCAGATGGCATCGATTACGAGAAAGGTAAACCTTTCCAGGGGAAGAATGACCGTTCACCATTACTGCCAGAGGGAAACGACCCGGCGGAGGTGATAAAATAACTAGGATGTGTCCAGTTCAGGCTCATTCAAAGCTATTTCTAGTGATCGAATGGAAAGAAGCAGGACCACAACCAGTGAAATTTTCCTGCGAATAGATCTGATAACCTGGTCATCAGACGGTAACCCGATCGTCAATGGGGTAAGCGATACCCACTCGACAGATCAGTGTGGACAGGAGTAATTAGAGCAGTGGCTAAGTGGATGGTCAGCCGTTGTTTAGACTATTAGATTAGGGGGTGCAACCAGTGAAGAGAGAGGGGAAGGAGTGGGTGAGGGAACGGCACACTGTGATAGGAGTGGACACTGTTGTAGAGCACAAATAAGCTGATCGAGTCTGTGAGAGACTGTTTCGGTAAGGTGACAGAAAACTAAGAAATTTCTGATGTTTGACGCTTACTGTTGAGTGAGATATTCAGCAGTTTGAACAAAGGATAGAAAATGAAAACGGTTAAAAATAGACAGATGTAACTATTTTTTTCAAATTCTTTAACTATGTAATAGGTAGTGCTGTATAGCGAAGCAGGAAACTATGCAAATGACGAACGATTAGTTCGTGATAGATTGCGCAAAAAACGCGTGGCAACTAATTAGCCATCTATTTTTATTACCAGTTGCGAGTCCAACTAATTAACGGCATTGAGTAATGTCTGGACTGAAGAGTTTTCGAGGAAGGTCAAATATCGAGAGAGAGAGAGAGTGAATTCGTAGTCGAAATCTGACAGCAGGTGCTTAGACTATTAGAGAAGAAGCGACCAAATGGGAAGAAGAAGGAATGGAATGGACGAAATGGAAGAGAAGAAAAGGAGGAAAGAAGATTCTTAAATCGAAGGGATGAGTAAGAGTGAAAAGAGCTCTACATCAGAGGAATAATAATATCTCGTGGGCTCTCCCTCATTATAGGGAAGTGTCATTATTCAATGTCGGACAGAAAATAAGGGAGAGACGAGGGAAGAGGAATGAATTCATTTCCGATTCTGAGATACTGCTCAGATTCCTTTATCGTCCACTTTTCGTATGAGAAAGCTAAGAATAAGTTGTCCTCTCTCTCAGAAGAAGCCTCGTACTATTGTGACTCAGCTGTGTTGATACTGAGAAGTGTACAACAATCGAGAGCAACAGTCTGAATGGAAAGGAAGGAGGAGAAGGAGGGGGAGAGGGAGAGATAAAGATGGAATGGAGCATCGTATCGTTTGCTCGGAGATTGGAATTGACGAGGAAAGGTGAGACTGAAAACAACACTCGAAGGGATCATCCGAGAACGGAGAAAATCTGCATAATCAAGGGGGTTTTCGAGACTGTACGATGGATTATGCCTGCGATGCTTGATAGTATGGTTTCGCTGGAGTGAAGAGGGGAGAAGGGGGAGGGGAGGGGTCGAAGACACTGGATGATAAGCACCGAAATAGATCGTAATCGTCTTCTTCCTAATAGAGTTGGGGCTCATTTTATGTCCCCGGGGCAGTTTGTACTATTGGAGTGCCCCTATTGAGTGACCGACCCCTCAAAACCATCTGTCGATGAAATTGAGGAGGAAATCGACCATCTTCGGATGGAAAAGAAGAGGGGAAAGAGTATCTAGTGAGAGTGGCTTGGCAGATCGTTAGTGGGGGCATTCAGATGGCTGTAATACCCATGACTACAAATGTGTTCTTCCCCTTCGTCACTATGGAGATTAGCAAGAAGAATGAAGATCTGATTTGTAGTTGTAGTCGAGATAAAATAGAGAGAAGAAATGGAGGAAGTGTAGTGAATATCGATGATTTAGTGTGGAGGAGACAGCCTAAGTGAATTCGGATGGTTGATGGTCAAAGGACACGGCGAGTTCACTCAATGATTGCACAACAGATGAAAATGAAGGGATAAACACGTGCAAAAGAGCAGAAAACGGACAGGAAAAGTGACTGCAGAGGGCCAAATCGAGTGAATGGAAGACAGAGAGAGTTGCATAATGAATCACGGATTCCTAATGGGTTTATTATCAGTGAGAGGAAGCAATAAATCAATCTACTCGTCACCTTATCAGGAAGGGTCTCTCGATAGATGACTGATGGGTATTGCCAGCCGTTCCCTTCCATTCCTCCCCTCCCCTTTCCTCCTCCCTCCCCTCCTTCCCCTACAACTTAATCCACGATGCTAACAATGATAAGCGGAGAGGAGAAGGAGATGACGAGAGAAATGGAAGAAGAGAAGGAGGAGGAGGAGGGTGTTTAGAGAGAAGTTCTTGGGAGAAGAGAACATTCGAAAAGAACTGATTGAATCAGCATTCTTTCTAGTCTAAATTACCACCGTTTTGTCTGATTCGTCTCGATAATCAGCTACCCGGATTCTCTTCAGCAGAAGCGGCGAGACAATTCCCTGCCTAGCCAGTTTATACCACCTTTCCCACATTTCAAACAGCTTGCGCGGGTATTCCAAAAGAGGTCATGATCAGTGTTTTTCATCTCGTTTACGGTCATTTTCTGAAATGGTCATTCAACCATACGAGAGAACGACTCTTCCCCCTGTGTTGTAGTCGGAAGTGGATCGTTAGCCAAAGGGGAAAAGAGAAGAAGGATGCTAAAGGCCCATTGAATCATCCATCCCTCCCCTCTTTCCTTCTTGTAAAGGTCATCATTCAATAGGGGGATGGGTATCACCCATTCAATGCTTTGACTGTGGGAGGTGAAGAAAAGCGATGACAAATGTACACTGAAAACAGCCCGGTCAGAGAAAGTCACACGAAAAGTTCGATTTGATTCCATGATCGATAACATTTGAGCTCAATCAGATCGACTAATCAAGTGAAGCAAAGCTTAAAAGAGCGTGCGAACCACTCGAAAATATTCACGATGAACCGTTCCCTCTTTTTCCTATTCATCCTACATATTATTTGGATCGATGCAATCCCGAAGAAGAAAAGCAGACAGCACAAGCAGAATGGAGCACGAAATGAAGCCAAAGGAGTACAAGTGGGACGAATAATGGAATCGGGGAAGAGTCAATTCTTCGTTCAGACGGGATCGATCGATCCTCTTCCCTTTTGCATCGTCGGTGCTTTGATTCTCTTCGTCCTTCTCGTTCTTGGATTCTGCATCTACAACAAGAGAAAGAGAGCAAACGCGTGAGTTTTTCATGCTTTAATGTATTATTTGTTCATTATCTGCAGCATTGAATTGCCTGACGACACGACACTGACTGCAGTCACTCCTGCCTCTGCTGCCCAAGCTGCCTCCTCCAGTGTATCCGTGTTTGCTAGAAATACAGTAGAGGCCAAGGCACATGTATTGAGAGACCCAATCATCTGCCCTATTCGATAGTTTAGGCGTCGATGGTGGTCTCCCATCCAGTAAATGCAGTAGTTGCACACTCTACCGTAGTCCCTCCGGCAACTCTTTTGACAGCAGTTCCTATTGCCCTGAAATCTACTGCGACAAAGGTTCGAGATCCGAATAACTTATTGAGACGATTAATTCAGGTTCCTCCCACTGCTGGCAACGATGGAGTGGTGGATGTGGAGATGTGAGCAATAATTGTGGATCAGTCCGGATCAAAATATATTCAGGAGTGAATCAGCGCATCAATCGAAGTCCGATCCTAATTTGAAGACTGATTTACAGGCATCGTTAGTTCATTTTTCTCATTTTTGATTGTGGGATCCATTCAATAAAAAAACTTCAAGCAAATGGTAGCCAACATCAAATCAATGCAGGAATCTCAACTGGCAGAGTGATCCCTCAGCATCGAAAGTCTCTTCATCTTGGTCGCTCACCGATCTCGAACCATACAAGAAGCACGTGTTCAAGGAAGAATCTGTAAGATCGAGTGCGTGTACTCACGAATTAAAGATTATTTAAGAAAGAAATATGCGGAGTTTGTAAGTCGAAGGAATTCACGAAGACGAAGAAGAAGGCAAATCGTTCGTCATTTCACTTGCTAGGCAACACTTTTGTTATTTCCAGGAAGATCGTGTTCTCGATGCAAACAAGTGGCACACGATGTTAAAAAATGCAAGGAAGAACTCGCCAAACCGTGCGCTGAAAGGTGCGAAGTGCATCTGTGGACATTCCCATATGTGATATTGATACATTTTAGAGACGGAAAACCACCATCTCCCCCGTTGCAGTTCAACCCGCTCAAATTATTGGCGGAACATCATCACGAACTGTTCGAGATTGTGCCTAAAAATGGTGAGAGGAACCAATCCCACATAGTCATTTGAAACGAAATTTTGCACTTTCTCTTCTTTTTTAAAAAAATATCTAGATACTATGCATAATTTGTTGAGGAGCTCAAGTTCCGGCTGCACTCATCTATTGCACGGCAACGATTGAGAAGAAATTGGGTGAGGAAGGAATGAAAGCGAGCATTTATTATGGGAAGATGGATGATAAGAAGGTAAACTAAGAAATCGATTGTTTCCATCAATGAATTGTTTCCATCGTGATTCAGGTGAAAGATTTCACTGATCAACTTCGGTATGATCTCAATTTCCCCTCTCTCACTGAATTCGATCCTCCTTTCATCGCGTCATGTGTCAAACGATTTCTATACAAAATTAAAGTATTCCTTCATGAAAATAATTAAAGTATTCCTTCATACAAATAAAATCCTCCATTGCAGAAACGAATGGTTGACGAGAAGGAATTGAGCGCATTGCACGCGATCACAAAAGAATTCGACCAGGCTAAACTGTTTGATTTTGTGATGAATCTGGACAATGCGGAGAAGGATACACTAGCCCATATGATGAACCATCTGCAGAAGGTCCACACTCATTCAATTATATAGATAGAATTCGAGACCGCTGCTGTGCTATTGTATTTTCACCATGTTAAACGCTGATGAATTTTTTAAAGCTAATAACTAACGATGAGGAACGCCACGAATTGGCAAGAATTTTTGCCCCTCTGCTTATTATAAAATTGGAGAAAGGGGAGGAGAGAAATATTGATAGGGAGGTCAAAGCTATGGAAATGATGCTGAGAATCGATCGAGTGAGTTGAAAGACTTTTGTTGTTATGACACAAAGCAATTCAGAATCTGTGGAACACAATTCTCCTGGAAAGTTCAAAGCATTAAAGAAGTTCGAAGCATTCGAAGCATTGGCTCACATCAATATTCGTCGAATAAGTGATGTGTATCAAATAAAGTTTAATAATAGACTATGTCGATCTTTGTGACTGAGAAGCATTGCCATTTCAAATTATAACACATGAATATATTGATGTTCTAGGAATATGTAGCATTTATCATAACAATAACGCCGAAAATTCAGCGTAACAGGCGAAGGAATTCGTATTCCAACATAAAATAATAATATTACTGCTAAAAAGGACTTCCATCGATGTTCGCTTCTCCAGTCTTTCTACTGAACATTGTGAGGGTGCCTCCGCACTGAAAGATTCGTATTAGATGATATCCTCCCAAAAAAGAGAATCAACGTACCCCTCTCTGATTGTGCTTGAAGAGAGCATAGAAAGCATTGAACATCTTCCCGCACTCACAAAGAAGGCCTATTCCCAGCTGAAAGATTCATTTATTGAGCAGACAGTCAACGTGCAATGAATGAGATTACGCCTGGTGGTTCTTTCTGTCTGAATTCACCTCATTCATCGTCATTCCATCGTGAATTCGTCTCAAATGGGACTGCAATCCAGTCGCTTTCGTTGAAGTGTGCTGAATTAGATGATTTTTGGAAGATACGAAGTTGACTATGATATTGAAATTACCTGGCAAATCGGGCAAACCAGCTTCGTTTCTTGACTCACGACAATCTGAAATTCACAATTGATCTCTCTTTGATGCAATTGAATCCACTCACAGTCTCATTAGCATCTATCTTCACAGAAGAACGCCGAAAGGGTCGAATTGTCTGCTGGTCAGTCAGATTTGAATAGGGATGATACGAAGTACTGGCCATGGAGGTCTGAACAGCAAACCATCTAGATCACAACCCTTTCCTAATTTATTACCTTAGCATAATCATTTTGCAGGGGAATATCGTATGCTGCTACCACCGGGGAATCAGACTGAAAGAGTGATTGGAAGACTGAAGAGAATCAAGGATGAAGAGACTCACTGAGAATAGTTTGAGAGACGTTTCTTGTTCGAAGAGAGGAGGAACAGGAAGAAAGGAAGTCTTCACTGGCTGGATTATCTCTGATTCTTTCTCTTCCATGAATTCCTGAAGACATTTTAGTCCCCTCGATAGAGAGTAAGCGATCACTTCTTCCTTGGGTGCGACCATTCCCTCGATCGGAATCTCGTCCAATCCTTCTTCCTTCATTGAAATCGACTGGACGAACTCTTTCATGAACACATGAATGGAATCAGCCAGTCCGTAGATTATCGAATGCTTCATAGCGTTTCTGCAATGTGAACATGTTCGCTTGTGTAAGGAACTTGTGTAGGGGAATTTTAGTCGCACAGTCCCTTCATCACACGAACAAATATTGTTGCTTTGGAATAAAAAAAATGAAACCTGTGAGTGTCTCCTTTCATTGCGACGTTTCTCTCGTTCTCGAGGGCCTTCAGTGCGCATTGGAGGTTCTGCAGAAATGGGATTATTAATGATCTAGTATGCTTTTGATAAAAGATGCTACTGAAGGTCAGCGTTGCCATAGGGGGGGGGGGGGAATCCAGTGAGATTCACTCGTGCTCTCCTATTATTCGTTGCATTTCTGACTATGAAAGACAGATGCATTTATTTTATAATCCAAATAGCAGAAAAAAAGAAACAAAAATAGAATATGACCAATTCATTTTCAGTTTTCCGAAGACCGCAAAATAGGATCCGAATGAATAATCGCGCACCCTCGCGCAAGGAAGAGGAAATTTTTTGATAGGCATTTCAACTGTGATAATATTTTCTTGTAACCCCATTCGTAATCTTTAAACAAGCATAAGTATTCGAAATGCAAACAATCAGCACCCATCCAACACATTTTTTTCAATAACTAATCTTACTTGTGATGAAAATCCTTCGTGAAGAGCGCATTTCAGCACGTCAAGAGATCGAACTGCAACGTATCCCAGTCGATTGCCCGTGGGAATTTCATCCCTTAGAATCTGAATTATTATTTTTACATTCTGGCAGCTTTTGGCGACTACAAAGTTGTAGTTTGAAACTGACCTTTGCCCGCCAATCTTCAATGCGATTCGAGGCTGAGTTATCGAAAGAATTCATGGCTAAAAATTATTAAAATTTTGATAAAAATGGTGGTGAACACACTATGGAAACGCGACGAATGCAGTGAAAATTGCCGAGAGACGAAAAGAAGAGGGAACGAGAGAAGGGAGAGTGAGCAATGTGAGAGAGGGGAAGAGAAGGGAGGGAGAAGAGATAGAGAGGGCAGTGTCACACTGACCCTTTCGTCCCAGCGTCTTTCCTTCCCCTCTCTTACCCTTCCAGTCACTCTTTTGACCTCGAAGGGATCAATAGATACCCACTGGCTGAAGAGGCGTCAAGGGTCACGAATGCTGCTTGTACGATCTTGTTTATGGCCAAAATATTATTAACAGCAACACGAATTTTAAATAGATTATAATCAACAGAATAATATTTTCTCTAATTTATATCAGGAACTGCAGTCGAATTGTATCTGATGAGGAAGAAGGAAGAAGGCTGAGGAGTCCACGAGAATTGAAGGGTCTGAATTTATTGAGTTGCATATTTGGGTAAGAGAGTGCATTACGCTATCGTGTGATTGGCCAGTGACAGCAGTGATGTCCCCAGTGTCGTGATATCTACAATTGACAGGTACATTTTGAATGTTTTAGTAGTGAGATCACCTCGCAATCTCATTGCCAGCAGAGCTCTTCACAACGAGAGAATGTGCTTCGTCAGAGTTTGTGAGGACGTTGAAGTAGACGTCTTGCTCTCTCAAATTGATAAGTAATGCAAATTATTGAATAGTTATTAACTCTGAATCGTGTAGAAGTTCGATCACTGGAGTGTTCATGTCGTAGAGACTAGACTGGTACGCCTGAAAACCGTACGAATTATGCTGCATCTTGGAGATTGCCCAAGCCAAAATAATCGGGAAGGTATCTATTCCAACCGATTTTCCAGGGCATCCATGATATCCAGGGGAGTTGATGAAGCCACTGAGCTGCATCTGATGAGTTGTGCCTGATACAACAATATGAAACTATTGGTCACAGCAAGCAGATCTCACTGATTCCCATCGTAGTCTTCAATTCTCCCGTGGGGAATTGGTGGAATTGCTGAACATCGTAGAGGAGAGAGACGACAGGAGCGTTGATCGTCATGATGAAGCCAGGGAACGGACCCCGACTGAAGAGGGGACATGGTAGACTATAGCTCATCGAATTCTGGAACGAACTGACATCAAATAGTAAAGATTGGGGCAGTCGTCAGTCATGTAGCCAAGTGCACCGAAGCCAGTGAGACGAGCGAGTACTCCCATTGGCTGGAGAAATGTTGAATGAAGAAAGTGAATACAGCAAATAAATCGAAGATGTATAAGGAAGATAACATACTGCAAATGATGCCTCGGTGAGTGTGAAGGGGCGAGCACTGAGGATGGTAATTGCCTGAACCTGAGAGGGAGGTCGATCCAGTCCCTCCGCCTCGTAGACCTCTGCACTACTGAAGTAGGCTGAAGAAGAAAATTCGCGCTGAAGTTTTACCTACGATCAGATAACTCCAGCCTTGTTGACAACGTAGAGAACGAGAGGACCAGCACTGCTTCCAGAATTTCCATTGATGATTGTGAGAGTGGGCGAGTTCTGGAGAAATCAAAGTTAATTGCAACGAAACGTTCGGATTTCCTACCGTCACTTCGAGGAAAAGCTTGCGATTGTTCGAAGGATCGCGAAGGTCGGCGACGGAGGAGAGACTAGAAAAGATCCCATGTCGGTTTGAATATAAAACCATTATCTGTCAAATGAAACTTACGATGAGAATCCCTTTCCAGTCTGAATCAAGATGTTATCGGTGAGCTTTCTTGATTCGGGAGTGATCGAGGAGTAGATGTGACAAGTATCCGAGCAGAGACCGTTGATGGACACCTAATAACACACATAAATTTTTCTGAATTAATAAAATTAAGTCACAGAGCTCTGCCCTTTGAAATCGAACTCGTCCAGTATGACACTGTAGTTGAATGTCACTCGGGCTTCTGAAGACTCCAAAGTAAATTTCGGAACAGGTAAGAGCATCGTACCCAGAATGTGGAAAAGTAAGGCCAGAGACAAGCAGAAACGAAGCAGCATTGTTGAAGTGGGGTTGGAATGAGACTAAACCGAGAGATCAAAGCTCTTCGAATTATAAACGACTCAAATCCTCGTAGTGGCCGTTCTCTGATTCTGATAAGAATGTTAATAAGGCTGACGCAGTGGAAGATACACACGAAGAAGAGCGAGGGTTCAATGGAAAATAGACCATCGAGCTTATCGGCTTTATTCAAAGAGTATCAAAATAGAATAACAATTTTTATCGTTCAAAATTTTGCTCCACTTTAGTTTTGAGAACAAAAAGTAAATCAACATTGCAATCTGTGTTGATTGTCATATTCGGTCGCCGTAAGAGAACTGTCAAAGAATTTAAAGTTGACGATTTTCTGGAACAAGTCAATTCGTTCTAATCGTTAGCACACTCAAACTTCTTCACTAGTAGAACTCCACAGTTGGTTCTTATCGATAGCTGCTTTTTGAATGTACTTGCAGTTCTTCTTATCGTCTTGCATGCATCTGAATGATGGGAGTGGTGAGCTTTCCAGAATCCGACTCACTTCTCTCTTTCATATTCGACGCATCCTTCCATTTCTCCACACCGAACTGCTGCTTCCAAGTACAAATCAACGTCCTGAATAAATAATACGATTTTATTGACATGGATTATCGAACATCGCCAAATTCCTTCGTCACATTGAACTCCATCATCGCGTCTGGAACAACCTCGACCTTCTTTTCTAAATTTTATATTATTTTAGGAATTATTAATAATTCAGTATAACCAGATCCTTTTGCTCTCAGCTTCAGAATGGCAGAGGGCAATCGCATCATTTTCCCTCCTCCTGCTGAGCATCCCATTCCATTCCCCTTCACAGTCAGCATCTCAATGCAGGAATGGGAAATATAAGATATACTATTTGAAGCTCACAGTATCAGCCCAAGTAAGAGAGAGGAATGTGAGGACCAGAAGAGCGTACATCGAAAAGTGTTCGGAATATTCACTCGTTACGTGTTCAACCAGTGAATTGCATTCCCTTTATCCATTTTCCGAATACATTATGAAGCTCAAAATGAGTTACTTCCCATTGTCAATGAGTTTCTCTTCATTGCTGATGTCATGCATAGTTTCAATGAGTGTGCTTGAATTATTTAGTCACGGTTTGAAATTAAGATTTATCAAAAAATATGCTGATCACCAGCCACACAATTTCTCCCCATTGGCTGTCATTTTCGGGATCTTCTTCTCATTGTAAACCACGTATCCATTCGGGCACACTCCTGTCACTCTCAAAGAAGAAGTTCACTTGTTGATTGATCAGTAAATCAAACCTGCAGATAATATCAGTCATTTCCTGCATGCGGAATAGTTTGACACCATCCTCTCCTTCCGGAGTTCGGATTCTATGAAGGAGTCCCCACAGAATAAAAGCAGAGTCAACAACGATCGGTGATCCATCGAATGTCTACGAAGAATGCAGCTATTCTTACTCTGATGGTCTTCTCACCTCCATTTTCTTGAATTTCTCAGCAATAACTTCATTCAAAGTAGGCTCCACTTGATTTCTAGCTGTACTGTTGTACAATGTCAATGTTGTGAGCTCCGTTTCGAAATTTTCATCTGCATTGGTCTTCATGAATGAATGCAGAGAGATGAAGATGCAATACAATACCGAAGGACGCAAGGGTGAATACACTCTCTTCGAAAGAGTCATTATGCTTTGGCAGACAGAATGGAGTCTCGTTTTGATAGAATGGAATGCCTCGCTCAAGTTCAATAATACTCAAATTATTGTATTTAATTTCTATTATTGAACGAATCTGAATAAAGAATACTCAGCCGAGTAGATTAAAATATTTCCCCACAGTTGTCAAGTAATTGTTTCCGATTTCTCCGCGCTGAACATAAATGATCAAGTAGTCTCTAGCAAGTTTCCAAAAGACTCACCTCTTCTTCGCTGATATTGGAATGCCTGGACTGCACAAATATCTCACTGGTGTTAGAGCTAAATAATTCACGTGACAGATTTGCAATTTTCAAATTTTCTTCACTTCTGTTCAGGGTGTAAGAACGATAGAATATGTCTTGATGAAATAAAAACCGCAGTAATCGTAGTCGAACTAAAAAAATATGAAAAATATTTGAGAGTGCTCATCAGTCACTTGTTTATTGTGATTGTGGCCATGCGTCCTTTCTTATGGAACCTCAAACATTACAACTGAATATATTTTCCAATCTGTTGTCTCACTTTCTTTCACAAATTGTTCTCAAATCATCGTTCTCCTCTCTTGACAAAATGCGTATTTTCGAGTTCAAATGTTCGTTGCTTCCAGTAAAATTTTGAACTGACTATAAATCAACTCTTCATTATTTACAAATAAGTATGAAAGGTTCACTTCGTTATAGGAGATCCAGCTTAGAGGCTTCTCATTATTTAGCCATTCTTCACCCAGCACGTCAAAAGAAGAAATTGCAGAATCAAACTTCAGAAGGACGTCTATAATGCTTATTAAACAATGAGAACATGCAGTTGAACCTTTGTCTATGATAGAGGAGTGAAGTTCTTTGAATAGTATTTCTGTAGAAGGACAAATTCCGGTATTTATACAGATAAATGAAGAGAACCGCTGAGCTTCCTGCAAGACCGTTTCAAAGTACTACGTGTATATTTTTCAAGTAAAAGACCGTTAAGGATCCCATTGGCAATGCAAATCCTGCAATTTCAAAATATCCATCCCTCTGAACAATAATTGGACTTCCTGCGAACTGAAAATGTTTCGATTTCGTGAAAGAAATCGTTTTCTCAAAATATTATATAAATAAGATACCCGCGAACAATTGTTCTCTCTATCTTCGCACTCATAGGCAATGGATTCAGTCTTATTCAATAAGCGAAGTTTCTGAGGATGGAATGCTGCTGAATGTCATGTGTGCATGTTTCTCCGTGAAAATCTATCCAACTTGTTTTGTTGTCTTTTACAGTTGCGACGAAGACTAAAACATCTTCATTAATTTCCTCCGTTGTCGGAAGACAAATTGGCCTGAATTCACGAAGAAGCTACGTTACTTCTTTTTAAAATATTGCCTACCTTATTCTTGAATCGTCCCCTTTAAAGTCTACTGGTTTGTCTAACTGAATCAATGCAAGTTTTGGCTGTAAACGGAAATGTTTATGAAGAATTACGCTTCTGTGTTACGCATGAAATCTCTGAGCAGCTTGTTATTAAGAATCTCTGAACTTTTCGAATCCCGCTGACACTGCTAGAGTTCACATTATCAATTGAAAGATTCTGCAATGAAGACTAAATTTTCTAGCTCAATCAATCTGTGATTACGTATTCTTTTTCCGAATTCGGATAGAAGTGAGGGTCGAATCGCACTAATAACTCGTAACCATCGTTGGTGTTGGAAGATATGCAATCAGAAGATGTTAGCTAAAAGAAACGGAGAAATCATGCACAATTTTGGCATGGACACAGCTTATTTTCTGTTTTTTTGCTCTCACAAGATGGAGAGAAGATATGAGAACAGCTGCACATTTCAAATGAATGGAATTGCTCCAGATCGAATTGTTGAACGCCCCATTCGATGATTTCACGACAATCAAATCTGCAGTTACGATCTCGGGATAAAATCATAGGAAACTATTTACTTGCAAGAAATGAGAACTTTGTGGATGATGTTCCACTGTCACTATCACTGAAAAATTAGATTATAAATCACCCTAAATCAAAGAAACTCACTCTTCTCCACAGATTCTTCTCATCTGAATTACTCCCTCTTCCGTTTCCCTTTTCAGTGGCGTGATTCGTTCTGCCAATGCCATCTTACTTGAATAATCACAAAATGGCTCTTCATATTCTATGCTGTATTTGCCTACAAACGCTTCATATAATTGCATGACTATTTCCTATACAAACCATCCAGAAAATAATAAGGATGAATATATTTCTTGGAGACGTCTTCACAAACACCAGTAAGCATGCAGATGGTGTTGTTATTTTGTTTGAATCCAATCCAATCATTCTGAAGAACGTTTGGCTAGGAATCGATGGACAGTTGCTCACCTTCCCTGTTCGTAAGCCTATTGCATGGCCAGTTTTGTACACAAACCCATCAGCAGTCATATGGTGATAGATAGATTTAGTACGAAGGATTACGTCACCGTACGTACGATTAGAGCTTCTGCTATTGAAATTATCGTAAATAGTTTGAATTGAAAACCAATTTCAAGAAAAAAAGTTAAATTAACATTTACTCGCTAGGTATAATGTTTGCGATTTCTTGATAGTATTCGCAAAGTTTGTGTAGGCCGCTCCCGCATCGCATTTCAAGAGCTCCTAAATAACGCCTCGGGAATTAGGTGCAAAGCAACCGATCTAAACCTTCATTATTCTTGTCAAAAATAGTATAGCTGCGTGCTCTCATGCTCTCAACATCTGAAAAGTATATTTTTTCGATTCTAGATAAAAATCGAACTGAAAGTTTCTGCTGTCAGCATTCCTCCGTTTTGGGGAACGTCTCCAATGCAGGTAAATTTAGTTCTTCCGTGTCTCTCCGTCTCAAGAATTGCCATCTCCAGGTGGTGATACTAAACGAAATATTTAGAATTTGAACTTTGGATGGTCGTAACTCCGTATTTATTAGGATTTCCATTGTTTCGAATTGACTCATAAGCATGATGAAGGACTCGAATTCCAAATCTCTCAGTTCTCCAATTTTTTGGGCAGTGCATAGACCTAATAAAATAGTATCGGGATCGTTTGTTGTTTCTAAGACGAAAATTACTGAACATACATATGTAATTACTTATCTTCCACATACCCTTCTTGACGATTGGTGCAATAAAATTTGTGGTATAAATCGTAATTAGAAAGAACCAGAAGAGTCGAAGGCTGCACGTACTTCAGCTTCGGACTTCTCAGAAACACACTACAAGTTGAGCTTATGAAGGAATTAACTGGTATTCCAACCCTCTGAATAGGCCTCTCACTCCGACAAGAATGTGAATTTCGGAGATAAAAACACCCGGGAAGAAGAGATTCGATTCTCTATTCCACACAGTGACGACGTAATCTCTCGAAGGCAGATTGTAGCTGCAGTTGAATTCCCCCCGTGAGTGGGTAAGAGACGGAAGATAGGAGAGTGTCGATGCCCATGTTGATGCTTCTAGAGGATGGAACAGAAGAAAGATAGTTAGAAGAAGGAAACGAGGCATCGATCGAGCAAGGAAATGCATCCACTCGCAACGGCTTGCTCTTTCATACTGTCTTTTACACAATAAATCAGAGTAAATGTGATGGAAACAGCATAAATGCATTCACAAATAGGGAATGGCATTTAGTTATTGCATTTCACACTTCCCATAAAAGAATGGGAAACTCACAGTTGATATCGAAGGATGTTATTCATCCATCTTCTCTTCCTCCTTCTCATCCATGTCCACTCACATCGATCCCCTCTTACTCACATCTCCAGTGAATACAAGTGTGGAGAATCAAGAGATCGATCCAAATACATTGTGAACGTGTGGAATGAGGAGACCGATCGATTCTTCCTCGGGGTTTTCATCACTGAAACTCACGTGATCACCGGAGCGCACACCCTCAAGAATGGGTGTGATGAGGCAATTTTTTAGATCAAGTATAATCTTGATTCAGTGATAAGTTCGTCGATCCCTCCTCGTTGTTCCTGATTCCAATGAGAGATATGAAGTATTTCCACTGCACCGATAGAGTTGGGAGGTTGTCGAGGCAGACGAGTGGATGAAGACCATGAATTTCAGAAGAATGGTTTGTCCCAAGGATCATTCCACAAAGAGATTTGGTATCCGCGTCCGACATTACGCCATTCGTGCTCCACAAACCATTGTGCTGCTCTGAATCATCGATTCTCTATCAATTCCATTCAGAATCACGACCTTCATCTCACGATATTGGAAACGGAACCTCACGGAAGACGATTTTATACTTGTCTCGATTCGATGAGTACATTCAAATGGACAAATGACAAGGAGATCTTCACTTCTACGTTTGGTGAGTTTAAATTATAGAATAAATTAATTTGAGTATCTATGTTGCAGTTCTAGAGAAGATGAGGGCATTGCATTTTCCGATAACTGTAGTAGGACTTAACGAGAACGGTGAGACTCATATTTCGGAATCTACAATGTCTGTCGTAGCTAGATACTATTTGATTATCGCTGATGGGTCTTTACTACTTGCCTTAATTGCTCATTTAATTTTCAGAGCCATATGAATTCGAAGAACGGTGTACCCCGAACGATATGTGTGAACAAACGTTCACAGTCAATGAAGTAATCGAAAATTCAATGTGGAGTTAAAATCGAGTTTCACATTAATTTGTTTCAGACCCGTTCGAATGTGTATGATACCTATAGCGAGATTCTCACAACGGAAAGGCTTATCGATAGACAAATTAAAAATGTGATGCTTGGAGTTCGAATTGATGACGTAAATAATATGTGAATATATCCAAACAGAATAATTTGTACTTTCAGAAGACGGTAATTTCTGTCGGACATTCGCAATTCATTTGTTTCAATACGGGTGTTTGTCAGCCTAATCAGACGATTGATAGTGATTATTCTCAGCAAACTGATGGTATTACGATCATTCTTATTATAAACAATTGGACTTGACATAGGAAAGCATTCATCCAATCAACGAGAGCCTTTCTGTCCTCTTCGTCACAAGGAGAAACTTCTCGAACATTCTTCATTCCTTACAAAAAGCGTACCGGAAACAATCATAAACATCAGAAGAACTTGTGGAATTCCGTCTGTCCAAATCTCTTCATCAAAATGAAATATTCATTTCAGAGAAATGCCAGGAGGCTATATAAACACCATGCTTCCTTTTGTTGGAAGTGAGTGACGTACGGAAAACATTAAAATCAAATTGCTTGAGGTCTCATACAAAGTGGGGATTGGGAGGTGACAGAGGCAACCCATCCAGGTTAGTTGTCTGTCTATCTTTGACTTCGGATAAATATATATATAAATCTTTTAATAGGAGCTCGTGCGTTCAAAGAATTGAATAACGCAGCTGTGATGTATTCTCGAAAAATAATCTGTTCGGGAGTTCTCATTTCTGATCGACACGTTGTATGTTCTGTGGTTTTGTTTTCATATTTCGAATCACTTCCAGATAACTTCCGCCAGTTGTATACAAAATGACATAAACGATGGATCAAATTTATTCGTCGCCTTTCCATTTCCATCGAACAATTCTCTTGCATACAAAGAGATTCGACCGGTGCGCAAGTACGAAGGAAAATGGAAGGATGTACGGAAATTTTCAGTTCCTTTCGATAGTTGAAGAATTTAGGATGAAATGCCGCATTATCATCTGCATGATGTAGGAACTCTGTGGTGGACAGTCAAGAGATTCGTCGTTCCACACTGCTCTGCGAATAAATGCGTTTGTTGCACTCTTACGAGTATAACGATCGAGATTCCATCTATTTCAGAATAAGATTGCAATTGCCGAATTATCATATCCAGTTAATTTCATGGAAACACATGCGAATGTTCGGTATGAGATTTCTAGTTCTTGTAGGTTTTTCGAAGAAGATTTCAGTCCTATTTGCTTATCCGACAGTGATCAAGACTTGTCCGATCTTTTCGTGGCTGCATCGAACGAATCAAGCACTTTGACGGGTGAGTGTACACGTGCTGAATAAAAGATTGTTTTATCTTCAGATGACTATTTCATGGCAAAAGTAGTCCATTTTCGCGGGCTATTCACTCGAAAAGTTGCTTGTTCAAACGGAATCTGCACCATCAATGCTTCAGAGAATGTGTTTATTTTGTTGATTCATTATTGGAAAATAGCGTCGTAGGTGAATGGTGCCCCTGTGATTGTGCAGCGGAATGGTTTCTTTGAACTGTTCGGAATTGCTGGAGAAAGAAATGATGAGACAGTGAGTTATCTGAATGGCATTAGAAGGATTATCTCACTTTCTTGCAGGGACTTGCTCCTGTCATGAAAATCCGACCTTATCTAAGTTTCATTTGCATGACTACAGGCGTGTGCGTGGATTCGGAGCGATTCAATAAAGATTTGTTCTCGCCATTTTTTATAAGAAGTTTACTAATGCTTTCTATGAAACAACAAATGAATAATTCAGATTCCCCGTTTCTGCTCAATTCAACGTTATCCGCTTTGAGAAACATGGAATCAAAGATGATCGACCGGACAAAATACTGGAACTGGAATCATCATGGGACAGTAAGTTGAGAAAAAAAGGGTAGTAAAAAGAAATTAGTAAAAATCAAAAAGTAACTAAACGATTATAATAGTGGACAATTGTCAGACGATGAAGAGCATCGAAGCAGATGAGCGACTGAAGTCTCAGAGGATGAACATTCTATCAAGAGAGGAGAACAATCTTGTGAATGTTTTTTGCAAAAAGCGGTAATAATATTGCCGGGTACTTCTCATTGCACTTTTCTATCAGATCAACGAAACACAACCGCATGGCGCTCATCCGATATTCATCTGACGACAACGAGTAGCGTTAACTCGTTTTGAAAGTGTAAGCATGCTCGTTTCAGAGATGTTTTGGCTTCTGGAGTCTTCATATCCACCAGACACGTTTTGAGTGACGGATTCATGAAGGGGAAAGAGTTAATATATTTTTGTGATGGTATCCTATCATTCAACTTACAGACTCAAACCAAGCGAGTTGTCTCTACACTTCAGCGTTCCATGCACACAGGAAAACGTAGCTTTAAATTTTATGATGCAATAAATGTGTATTTTCAGTGCGAGAAGCCAAGAATTAATCGAAAATCATCGGTTGTCCCTTCATATATTTTGTTATTTGTGAAGCTTTTCAGATCAAATTCATCGTTACAATTAGTACGAGCGACATTGTGATTCTCGAGCTTACATCTGATGAATTCTTCACACAAGAGGATATTCCGATTTGTCTTCCGAGACCCAATGAATCCTTTGAAACTAGCAACTTCACTTTTCTCTCATATGGTTGGTTCGGAAGTCGAGGAGCTCACTCACTGTTCTTTTCAGATAATGGAGTCACGTCGAAGGCGGTGCCTTTGAACCCTGTTCGCAGTTTAAAAACGGGAGAGACCGAACCAGATCTGAGTGCAATCACGACTAACGAATTCTTGGAGCAAGCAGTTAATATTTTCTGAGAATACCGGACAATAGATATATATTTCTACTTAGGATATCAACGGAAAGCCAATCATGGCTTCGAATGTGGAATTTGAGAAATTGTGGGGCACAGTAACTAGAATTAATGGATTGGGAGGAGAGAAAGGATACAGCATAACCAGCATCAAACAATTTGTCCCTTCTATCTGCAGGTAAGTAGATATAATAATTTTTTTAATGTTTCTTATCTCATATATACATCAGAGTAACTGGTGTGTGCCCGGATGAATACATGGAGCGCGATGAAAATAAAGTTCCTAAAATTTCCGCAAATGGAGAAGAGTTGTGTCGATTTTGAAGCCATTCTCTGAATTATGATAAATGTTGGATTTATTCCGTTCATGAGTTCGAGCCCTCCAATCCCATTTCTTTGGAGATGAACACAAGCTCTTACTCGTTCAGAGCTGGGGATATGTTCGTCAAAATCAAAAATAATTAATTACCGCTCGGGAAACGACAGTCAGGTACTGTAAGAAAACATTTGATGATGAGAAATCCTCCGGTCCACCGCCCGGCTCTATATTTCTCCATTTTCTTTGTTTCTTCTGAATTTCGCGGAAGTATGGCATGTTCGCAACTGCTATTTACTCTCATATTTAGATGTTATGCTAGGTCCTTTATATTGCACGGTATCATGTACAACTTCCAAAAATCCTTATTTTGGGAGTTTTGTTCAAATCTGAGCGTGACGCTTAAGCTTGACCGTTTTACTGTTCTTTATTTTAGACGGTTCTTATAATCACAGCGGTCACAAAAGCAAGAACACGAGCATTCCGTTGCGTGATAAAGTTTCTTAATATGAGATTGCGAATCGCGAAAAGTTAGCACTCGAACCAGCCGGTGAAACCGTCGTGATAATTGCTCTATTTTTCCATCGAAAAAAGGAAAGATTGATTGTCTCTTGCTCTACTCTGCCTATTCCACTTTACCTATTCACGCTCCACTTAGTTCACTCTCGATGCAACTACTCTAGCTCACCTCTCTGATCTCTCGTTGAGAATACTAACAAATTCTATGTTTTTAGGGTGACCAACCGCTCAAGCCATGATATCCGACAATTGGGCGGCTCCAATTCCGCTACTCTCGTCGCATCACAGGTGAGTTATTGCAAATTTTAAATATATCACGTCTCCCTAAACAAGCAAGAAATGTTGAGGTATCTCCATCTCGCAATTCTCTTCGCTGCTCTTCCCTACTTCTACTCGAATTACAATGAACAGAGGAGAATCGCCTCGTTCTCGGTGAGGGAAATAGGAAGTTGTCGCTCTCTCCTTCAATTTTCAAGAGATGGAGATGCAATTGATTGATTCAGGTAGAGCAAGCACTCGTAGTCGCGTGGGACAAAGTGATCACACAGCCAACTGTCGTTTTCAGAAAGGCCGTTGTGGGGTGAGCTTCGTGGATTACATTGTGTTTGAATTATTGTCAATATCCTCATGTATTCGTTATTTAGATTCAATTGCAACGTCGATCTGATCGTGCCCGGCACTCAACTACTCGAGTCTCTCAATGCCACCGTCGAAGGTCTCCTTTATCTCTTCAGTTCATTGTTTTTTTAATATATTCTAATAATGTAGTTGCAGCCAACTGCTCAAATCTTACTGGTCAATCATGCAAACGTTGGTTTGTTGGTGTCGTGATCGTGCTGGTGTTTTTTCAATAATTTTATCGACATGGAATATGATATGATTTGCAGCTGATTCTGATCGTGAGTCACTGGGATCCGTGCAGGAGTTGAGTGAGGCATTCGCCCATTTCTTCGCTAGAGGAGCCGCTGCTGAGAGGTTAGCAATTCTTCTTTCTTTATTCATTTTTAAAATGTTATTTTGAACAACTGTAAACTCTTGGTATCGACCACATGATTCAACAATTTTCTAAATGTGATATTATAGATTCATGGACGACGAGGACACTTTCCAGACCGTGATCAAACACGCAGAAGGCAGTCCCAAGGCACAGGTACCATGTCCTTTCATATAGTTTAATTCTAAAGATCTCACAATCAGCTTGTTCGGAGGCTGTTATTCTTTTCGTTAGCAGAACATATGCCTCTTTCAGTACCACATCGGAGGCAACGCTGCCCTGATGGCAGAACGAATCGCATCGGCATTCCCGAGGACTGAGGTAATTCCATGATCTTACTTACATATCTTCACTTAGATTATGGGCATTTTGTAGTCTAGGCTTGATTAATCTCCAATGTAGGCGTATTTGGTTGGTCCGATCGGGCCTCGTTCCAATGCTCTCCTCCATCCATCGATCAAGAGAACGAATTCGACCAGAATCGTCAAGGACGAAGTACACGTTATCATGGAGTACAAACAGGTTAGTTTCGCATATTTTTAGTTAATTGGAACACTTACACATCGAATAAACTTGATTACTTGTTAGTTTGATTATTTGTAGGGCGAGATTCTGGCAGAGTATGTAGCACCAGCGAGCAGTCGATTCATCACCAGTCACGATAAGTTCAGGTACGATACGGAATACGGTATTCACTTCTTGATCGATCGATTACGATTTGAAATTCAGTGGTTCGACCGTCGTCATTGAAATGTTCTTCAAGGCAATCTCGCAGATTAAACCGGATCTCGTCATTCTGACTGGTGAGAGAAATTGACATTTGTAACTATTTTCGAATTATTAGTTTATATTCACGGTTTTTTTTTAAATTACAGGCGTTCATCTGCTCGAATTCCAACAGAAAGAAATGCGATTGGAGAAGCTGCGAATGCTCAAGAGAAATGTACTCCAGGTCGATCCCAAGGTTCGTTTCCTCGTTGTATATTATTTGAATGCTCTCACCAAGTCCATTCATTTTCCAGACGCCGATCCATCTCGAATTGGGCAGCATGGGCGACGCGGCCTACATCAAGGATGTGCTGGAGAGGGTACGGTATTGATCGGTCCTTTAGAGAATACGGTAATGTTACCTTACAGATCATTCCTCACGTGGACTCGTTGGGTCTGAACGAGCAAGAGCTGGCGTTCATCTCTCATGTCGCGGGAGGACCTTACACGAATGAGTATCCTGTGCAGGCAGGAACTGTCCATGTACACAAGGTGAGTATGTGATGAAATAGGAATTGATTTATTTTTTAAGTTTATCTCAGGTAGTAGAAATGCTGCACTGGCTGCTACGTACGTACGGTCGTGATCGATCGAGTGGAGGAGACGGAAAGAGAGCGGGATACAGACTGCAGAGAATTCACTTCCATTGCCTCACCTACCATGTCGTCGTACGTTTCTTGGCATTTCGTCAAAACATGACCAATATTAGTGAATTCATTATGTTTGAAAGTTTCTGTACTTGACCACTAATAATCTAATCACAGGTGAGTGTGGGCACTGACTGGTCGAATCTGGCAGCGGGATTGGCTGCAGGAGCGAGACTCGCGGGAAGAATGGCGTGCAGTCTCACCGATCACAGGGTAGGAAGGAGGGAGAAGGGGTTGAGTAGGGAGTCGTCATCGCATGTCCATTGAATGTTCCCTGATGGGACACTTCGAGCTCATTAATAAAATTAAACTGCAAATAGCAAGGCTTCATCAGTGATACTGTTATTACAGGGAGTGGATCAGTCTGATCTACTGGAAGTCCGCACTGCGCACACTCTTCTGCTGGATAAACATCTCGATAAGAAGTACACTTTCGAGCCACACAGGTGAGGTTGCTCATACTGAGAGAGCAAGGCGACGGATATTCATGTGACTCTTTACAGTCCGATCGCTTCCTGGATGCGAGATGATCTAGTGTTCATCTACACTCCAGTGCTGGTATGCAAGATTCCCACCAAGACTGTGAGTTGATACCCCTTTCATTTACTGTGTCACCAAAATATCCTCTACTACCTTCAATTATAAAGGATTGATTGTTGAAGTACAACAAAGTAATAAATGTGTTATCAGGTGGGAGTGGATGACGCCATCTCTACCACTGGCCTTCTCTACTCACAATTCTACAAATTCGACTCGAATATTCACTGGTGATCTACCAGCAGAGTTACGGTAGTCTTGTAGCACAGTAGATAGTACTCACCCCGATCTGGTCACTTATCGATTCCCTTCTCTGAGATGGGTTAACTGTAATACAGTAGGATTCGCTTGTTTTAAAGGCTTGCTTTAGTTGCCAGTTTTGTATGTACCGATGATGTACCATAGTTTTTTCACTGTAGCATTTGTCGCCTAGACTAGGCATTTTTGAAGATACGTTGTAACTTTCCTACTGCTTACCAGAGTATACTGTAATCACAAAGTATTGAATGTGCCTTTACAAATATATATGAATCTCTAATAAATTCACATTTACATGTTTATTTTCATGTTCTGATCTGAACTGTGTCTAAAGCGCTCTGAAATATCCACCATAATTCTGATAGTTAGGCTAACTACAGTAATCGAGTTGCAGTATGCTTCCAAATCGCCTTTTGACGTCCTTCTCGTGTCCTTCCTCGTCGAATTCCCTTCGAACTCTCTTCCTCTCTTCTTCCCTGGGAGTGAGAAGTAGGAAGAATGCAGATGGATCAGCAGAGGAACCGAGGAGACCAGGACAACCAGTTCAGTGGTTGGAGGTAAAAGAGGGGAGAAGAGCACGAAAGATTCAAGGATCGTCTCGGTACGAACGTTCTAATGATTGTCCCTTGTTGAGGATGCGACGACGTATGCAGATGCCCACTCGGTAGTTCTCGACCCAACCTCGAAATTACCGTATGACGAGAAGGTACGGTAGATTGATTATCGAGAATCGAATGACAAGGAAGAATTCAGGATCTCCGTGGAATGATGGAGCGAACAGCGAAAGATGCATTGAAAGAGAGCAGAAAGATGAAGTGAGTAGTCTATCAGACTATCGATTCGTACCAAATTCGATAGTTATTAAGAAAGTATTACAGTATCTGACAGTAATCATATTACATCATTTTATAGTTCTGTGTGTATGCAATGTGGTAGACGAGATAGAATAGATACAGGAAAGATAGGTATTTATCTCCTTGGTCTAAGCAGCCTTGAGGGGGAGGATCACTTCTCCCTGCTGAGCTTGAGCTGCGAATGGAGCCTTGGGGTCGGTCTCCTCTGCAGGGACCTCGGCCCACTGAACAACCAGCTTGTCCTGAATGGAAAGATTACTGTAGGACAACAGGGGATACAGATATGCTACAGTATATCAGGGGATACCGTACATCCTTGGGAGGTCCGGCCATTCTCATGATCTCCAAAGCAGTATCAGCCTTGGGCTCGACGAAGCCGAACACGGGCTTGACACGGTAGCATTCATTGTTCGATGTTTTCACCTGAACGAGATCGATTACGGTGGAACTACAGTACATCGTTACCGTACCTTGAAGGCAAGTTTGGATTCCGCAGTCGAGACGATCTTGACGGTTACGTTGCCTCCTGCGGCGGGGAAAGACGTCTCGGCGGGATCGATATTCAGAGCCATTTCTGGAATGGATTACGGTAGGGAGATTGATATGGAGGAACGTGGGGTGGGGTACGGTAGATCTCCAAAGTGGAGGATACCAGAGATCCCCAGAATAGAGGAGGCGAGGATATTGGATATCCCGAGGAGTATGGGGAGGGAGAGGAACGATACCTCGAGGCGACCACTCGGATGCAGAGAGAAAGTTGAGAATAGGGGGAAATGGAGGAATCGACGACTTTTAAATGGGCGGAGAAGGGATTAGATGTAATAAGGAAAATGGAAATGGGGAGATTGTATTGTTCGACGATCAATAGATCAATTAACGATTGATCAATTAAATTTGTGATGACGATGAGTTGTATTATGTTCTGAAAGCTGGGCACTGCGGTTGAGCACATTCGAGTTCGTGCAAAAGGTTGAGAATGTAACCGCTAAGTAAACAAACGAATGGCAGAAATGTTATCTAAATAATTTCTTTCCAGATACGGTAAGAAGGCTGCGGTCTCCAAGCTCGATTTCGACCACATTCCCATTGAGAATCAGGTAGTTTATATCCTGGTCGTAACTGTGAAACCGAGTTCTCATCTGAACTCTTTAATTTCGTTTGTCGCTACCTTCTAATCTTCAGGTAGTTCTTCTCTTCCCTGGCCAGGGCGCGCAATTTGTCGGAATGGGAAAGAAGTTGCAAGACTCGAAACGAGCGATGGCTCTCTTCGAAAAAGCATCGGAGATTCTCAAATACGATCTACTCAATCTCTGTCTTCAAGGACCAAAGACCAAGTGAGTTTATTTTGCGATGGAGTCTGTCATTTCTAATCTCGATCGATGAATGGGTCTCTTCAGACTGGATCAGACTCTCTTCTGTCAACCCGCAGTAGTGGTCACTTCTCTCGCTGCATTCGAAGTATTGCAAGAGAGGGAGGAGGAGATACTCGAGAAGTCAGTTGATTGATAGGGAGACAACTTCTGTCACTTTCCTAGTTGGCAACCAAGCTCCGCCCCCTTGGCTCCTCCCCTTGATAAAGGGGCGGAACCTTGGTGTGAAATTTTCACAATTGTACTGATCCTTTTATCTAAGATGTTGTTGATGCTTAGGCTTAGTCTTGGCCTCTCATCAATAGACTCATCAATAGGCAAGGAGTGAAGCCGAGGGGGCGGAGCTTGGTTGCCAACTAGGAAAGTTCCCAACTTCTTTATCTGTTCTGATGGTCTTTGACTTTTCAAATCAATGGTCTTTCCAGTTGCACAGACGCAGCGGGGTTCAGTGTGGGCGAATTCGCTGCATTGGTCGCAGGAGGAGTGCTGCAGTTTGAGGATGGTGAGAGATTAAATTGTGACTTGATCTTATTGGGGGACAATTTGTCTGTTCTTTTTTCTGATACTTTGGGGAAGGTTAGAGAGAGAAATTAGGTTGACAGCACTTTTATAAGTACTTGTTACTTCCGTCTACTTGCAGCAATTCGAATCGTGGCCGAACGAGCAGCAGCAATGCACGAGTGCTCGCAGTTGATACGATCGGGAATGGGAACTGTGAAGGTATGGTTGGAGGGGACAGAGGAGAGAGGAGGGGTGTGGTGGAATGACTAACGGTCAACCACGATTCCTTCTTCTAGGTGGTGGCTGCGAGTCGATTGGATGACGCCATTGCAGAGGCGAGGAAAAGAGCTGTGTACGTTTATTTTTCATTTCAAGTAGTGGTGAAGTTCGATTGGCTAGTAAAGTCTGTAAATAAAATTTAAAGATAAAAGGCGGTTGAAGTAATGCTTCCTTTCTTTACAGGGAAGCTGGAGAAATGGATGTATGTGAGATCGCTAATCATCTGTTCTGTGGAGTCAAGGTACTTGTCATGAGAGGAATGTTACACATTAAAAAGCTGCTATTGAACTGATTGTGATAAATCGATAATCCATTACTTTTTAGGTGGTCGGAGCCTCTGAAATGTGCTTGCGATTCCTCGAGGAGAATGCGAACACCTACAAATATACGGCAAGTAAAATAGATATAATTATTTGTATTTCTTCTTTGGTACTAGTGTGGTTTATTGAATTGCTTTTTTTTAGTTTAAAAATTCTTTGAGAATATTTCTCATTAATATACATGCAATTTAGTTCGTGAAGCGATTGGCAGTGTCGGGTGCATTTCACACTCGTCAGATGGAAGGAGCAGTGGAAAGAGTGATGAATGCAGTCAAGTGAGTAGATTCGTTCCCTTCTCGTTCACGACGACCTATAAACGAAGCGATGAATGCAGATCGGCAGAGATCAATCCAGCAGTGATGAACGTGTATTCCAACTACACGGGACACGTCTATGGAGCGAAGAAGGTGAGATATCATTGAATGATTACTGAAAAGAAGTTGATTCGTAATAGTTAGTTATTCATCTTATTCAGGCTGAGATCCGAGGTGCGATTTCGAAGCAAGTGACGAATCCAGTGAAATGGGAGCAGATTCAACAGCAATTGTACAGGAAACACAAGGTTAGTTGATGTGATTCGATCTTCCTCTTCATTCAGAAGTACGAAATATTGTTTAATGATCTTTGATCTCTTTCTCCCCTCAGGATTTCGTGTTCCCTCGTTTTATCGAGTGTGGCCCTGGCAGACAATTGGGATCGATGCTCGTTGCGACCAGCAAGAAAGCTTATGCGAACTACCAGAATATCGTCGTATGATGAAGTACGGTAATTAGAATGGCATCGATTGAATGAAGTTTTTTCTCGATCGAATACGTTTATTGTGCATTATATTGATTGTTAGATTTCGTTACGTTGTTACCACCTGATAGAGTTTATGATAAATTCTTAACCTGTGAGTTTTAATTCATCGACGACTCACAATTTGTTTGGCTGTCTTGCACATTGAAGAAGTTGCATCTAAGGTGAGAATCAGGTTCTGCTTTGTAATCATAATAGGCAGGGTAAGTGTGAAAAATATCAATTTTATCTCTAAACTGATCATAGTTCATTTGCATCAGTCTCTCCCACTCTCCCTCACCTTCTTCTCTCCTCCACTTCACTCCTTTCCTATGCCATTCACAGAGGCGGTCGTCTGCTGTTGTCACGGAGCGAGGTTCGATATCACATCCTTCTCTTGATGGATCTCTTTTACCGTAACCTGCTGAATCTGCAATATCCCGGTCGCTTATTTCAGATGTGAACTCGCACAGAATGAAGGGTACGAAGTCGTGCCAGGAAGCATGTTCTGTCCAGAGGAGAAGGTATACGGTAGAGAAGTCAATCGATAACTGATCAATCGATTGGCAGGTCCCACGTGGTAAAGATAAGAGTAAAAAGAAACAAAACAAGAACAGAGGTGATTGGGGGTGGGATTACTGTAATGAAGACTTATCTACTAAAGGTCGCGATCCGAAAGCCAGCAGAAGAGAAGACAACAAAGATACGAGCTATGAGAGGTACTGTACCAGATACCGTAATCCCCTGTCCGGATACTATATTCCTATCAACTACGGTAATTGCAGTGTTCTATCGTACAGTGAACCTGCGCAGAAGACAAAGGAAAGTACTAAGAAGAAATACACAATGAAGAACCAGAAGTAAGAAGAAGATTGAATGGTCTTGGATTGATCTTTGATCTCTTGAGTGACATTGGATGCGCAGAAGATCTCTATTTGGGTGCAATGGCAGCACACAAGGCTGAAAGAGAGACGAGAAAGAGATCAACCTTCAAACTGTATCACAAGGTACTGCGATCCATCAAATGATCTTTGATCTTTCTTTCAGTTTCCTCGTTCGAATACCCTCGAGAAACTGGACAATTTTATACAGTTGATGATCTGTTATCGAACCTCTCGTGGCAGCTACAGGTCTTTCTCCATCGTCTCTCTTTTGATCTTTGATCTTTCTTCAGACATTTCCCCATTCGTTCTCGTGTTCGTTACGATGGGAAGACGATGTACTATGTGAGATAGTGATGATGCAATCTCTCCATTCACAACTCTTCAGGTCGAACTCAACTGTGCTGAGGAGGCTACCGGTCTATTCGAATCCATCGATAAACTCACAAGATACTATCAGGTATACTGTAATCCTCCCACTCAATCGAAGACTGACTTCATTCCAGTCTTATCCTCTGATCGAATTGAATCCGGATGGCGAAGCGATCATTGATCTGTTCCCTATCTGAGAAGACTCCGCCTCTTTTCCATCCAAGCTCCGCCCCTTTTCGATTGTCGTTTCTCAGCTGCCGTCAAAAGTCGTGACTGACTACGTTTTGTGATGTCTGCCCACATTCGATCATCCGAGACGTATCAATAAACTATGGCGTAAACGAAGGAATCCTTCTGATGAAACGATGATTACTTTGTCACTCAATAACATATCTAGCATATCTTCTCTGATAATGTAGATCTCATTGTTGCGTCAGTTAAAATAAATAGATATATTCTAGTCTTTCTCTTCCACTACCCATCTAAACTGATGTATCTATCATCCCAATCACTGCTATCGAATGAATGCGTCGCACTCCAACCATATTTTTTTCACAGAAAACCTCAGAAATATAAGTCATGAAAAATTGATGATACTTAGTTCAAGTAGATTTAATATCAGCTTCTACATCTATCAATATTAGCAGTAATTTATTCAAAAACGAACAATGTGCATGAACAAAAAATCCACAGTGAGACGTGCGAGAAGCATCAACTTCAACAATAATTTTGAACTCTAGCGATTTAGCATCCTCCCAATCTTAGAACTACGTGCAGGGTGGATTCGAAATGTATCTTGTAGGTCGAAAGAATTCTCCCATCTTCCAGCTGTTTGCCTTAAACTAAACGTGTTAGTAAATATGTAAACATTTCCAGAAAGGGCCTTACAGAAAAGAGATCATATAAACATTGCGTCTATACTTGTTAATATTTGAGCATTTGATATATTCTTTCTCGATAATGCGTTATTGATCCGAAAGATTAAAAAAAACAGAAATAGAACTGACCAGCGAAGATTAATCTCTGCTGGTCGACAGGAATACCGTCCCTGTCCTCGATCTTCGCCTTCACATTTTCAACGGTATCGCTCAGCGCGACTATGAGGGGATAAGTTTCGCCTGAAAAATAAACATTCAAAACACGAAAAAACAACAAAAAAGTGCGCTTGCGCGCGTGCGTATAACATAACACACTGTAGACCAAGAATTCTGTACCAGGTGCGCGGCCAAATTTGATTCAAAATTGAGTCTTCATTATTATTGTTGGTACATCAAGAGGAGGCTCCAGGACAGATTCCCACTTGTGTGATCTACCGTCAAGGAAGGCCCCGATCAAGAAAACTGCTTCATGAATTTACTCTAAACCACGTTAGTCAGTTCTTCGGCGGTTGGGTCGACTTCTTCAACTCTCAAACGAATCAACTACGAGGAGAGTTGAGATGACGCATCACGAGATCACGCATTGTAAGAAGATCCCACCCCTTGACCCTCTGACACTTTAGAACGAAGATCTAACAAGGGAATGGTAACTGCTCTCGGTAAAATTATTGAATGAGACCCATTTGGGATCAAAGTAGACCAGGAGTAGGGTCCATTTCCGTTTTCAGAAAGTGCCCATTATTTTTCTAATTAGATAATTCGTTTGTGTGTGATTTCGGCATGTCTCGTCTCATGGATACGTGTCTCGCTCGCAGAGAGACGATAGCATGAGCTCCGTGGCGCAGTGGGGAAGCGCCTCGCCTATCATGTTTTGGCGAGATGGGGTGCGCAGGTTCAATGCCCCTCGATGGTCAGTATTATTTGCTTATTTTTTTCAATTGCAAAGTTGGACATTTTACACACTCTGATCATTTTTTGGAAGGCTTTGACAGAATGTTCCATGCTTTTGCAAGGATGGGCATGGTTACATATCGTTCAACCGCTTGATGGTTGCTACTTACAAGAATTACATGGATAGAAGTCGATAACATTCTACCAATGCTCTACAAAATGATAAGACTGTAAATTTTCCAACTTTCTGATCAGGGCTGGGATTTTTTGATTTCGATTTTTTTGAATTTTTTGAATTTTTTGACCAATTCAAAAAATTCAAAAATCAAAATATTTTTTGAAATTTTTACAAAAAATCAAAAAAATAATTTATCACGTACTTCAAGCGATTTTTTAACATATTTTCACCGATGAAGCCGTAAAATTAATAAATAAAAGCAAAAATAGATGCTGAATGCAATATGAGTCTCGAATTTCATAACAAAATGACAATTTTCAGATGTATTGATCTCCGAAATGGTGTGTCCATGCACTCATGATGTTTGTACTTTTGACTAAAACTATAAAACTTCTGATTTTCTCTATTTAGGATAAGATTATCGATAAATCTTGAGTAAATATGTGAAAATAACGTTTTTTTTACTGTAAACCCCGTTTACAATAAGCATTTAAACTGGTCCTCAAAAAAATTTTGAATTCAAAAATTTTTTGATGACTTTTTTTGATTTTTTTGATCAAAAATTTTTTGAAATTATTTTCAAAAAATCCCAGCCCTGTTTCTGATAGAAAAAAATTAGCAAAAACTATTTACCATCGAGGGGCATTGAACCTGCGCACCCCATCTCGCCCAAACATGATAGGCGAGGCGCATCCCCACTGCGCCACGGAGCTCATGCTCTCGTCTCTCTGCGAGCGAGACACGTATCCATGAGACGAGACATGCCAAAATCACACACAAACTAATTATCTAACTAGCGTCCTACCGGCCGCTAGTTGCCTCCGGCGGCCCCTGCCGGGGGCTGGGGCTCGCTGCGCTCGCCCCCGTGTCGCTCCGCGGTCGGCTTGCGCCCTGCGGGCGCGCGCCGACCGCTCCGCTAACGGCGCGAGACGTAAAATGACCGAGCAAATCGAATCATTCTCCCCTCTAAATCGGATTAGCCCTCTCGCCTCTCCCTTGTCCCTCGCTAATCCAATTTATTTCGCCCGATTCTGTCCACGAGAATGTCCATCTCTCTCCTAGTTATATGGATTATCTCTAATTAGAAAAATAATGGGCACTTTCTGAAAACGGAAATAGACCCTACTCCTGGCCCACTTTGATCCCAAATGGGTCTCATTCAATAATTTTACCGAGAGCAGTTACCATTCCCTTGTAAGCCCCCCCCCCCCAATAAAAATAGCGCGGAACCACATATGTTTAACATCCGCCCGCCTGGTGCAGAATTTTTTTATTGCACAGCGTGTTATACATGAAACACCACGGCGTTTCAGCCTAGCAAAAAAACGCACTCCAAAAAAATTTCCGAAAGTCACGTAAAAAATTCCATATCAGGGTAAGTGCCTGAATTAAGTCCACGTTTTTTAAAAATTTGGCAAATTTAAAATCGCACCAAACAATAATGATACTGTAAGCCCTCATCAAACTGTTTTCGTCAAATGTCTTCTTACAAAAGCGATTAACTACGGTGGAATAGAGTTAGAGCAAGGGTTTTAGCTACGGTAGCAATGAGCAAAATGAATCGGAAGCGAAAGTTCCTGATTGGCAATAAGTGCACGGTAGCCGAAAAGTCCAGTTTCATGGTGTGCACCGTGGATCACCTGTACATTATTGATGCATACCCAATCCCGGAATAATAAAAACTGTTTACGAACCAGTGAGCGTCTTCACATAAATGGTAATCCTCGTGTCATAGGCCAGCAGAATTTGCTTGTCCGAAGGCGAGATAGAAGAACAGTTAGAGAGAAAATTCTCCACTTTATCTCTCGAGAGATAACGCGCGAAATTCTTCTGGAATAATTCTATTGACAGGGAGCAAAATCGCAACCCAAAATTAGTCTCACCATACTATTCACATCAAGAGTTTGCTGATTAGAATAGTGTTCGAGAAGAGACATGGCATAACTTTCAGCTCTGTAGAATGGAAGGCTTGTAAGCTTCTTTTTGATCTCCGACAAGTAGAACTGATAGAGGGACTTAGCACCCAGAATGAGCAAATCATCAAGTAATTTGCATGTGCATTCTAAAAATAAGAAGTTATTAAATTTCGATGGATCAAAGTATCGCAAAAGAATAAATCGTTCCGTTTATTTTGGTTCCGCTCTGTCGAATGTTCTCGTTGATTACGAGGTCTCAGAGTCTAGTTTATGTGCTCAATCGGTACCTATGGCCCTTAATATAATGCATGGAGAAGAACGGCATTTTAGAAATAATCGATAATCAAATAGAAAATAAAATGTTCCGTAATTTGCGCTAAACACCGTAGTGACTTTGCTGAGCATTCGAAACGCACGATAATTAAATGTATCGTGCGTTTCGTATACTCAGCAAAGTCGCTACGGTCTATCTGGGCGTCCCGGAACGCTTTAATCGCTGTTTCGGTCGCACGTTTTTTTGCGACTTGTTTTATCTCCTTGCGTGATTACGGCTTTGTTTTTGTGTTGTTAGACAAAAATAAATGCAAAAAAACAAGCCAAAGACTCAGCAAAACGAAAGTGGGTGGAGCCAGAAAACGCAACGCGTGTGCTGGCTCCGCCCACTTTCGTTTTCGAGCGACCGGAATCGAATTGGGCACTACCGGAACTGATCATATTTTTACGATAGATGCACATATCGAATGCTATTTAGATATGTTTCGTATATCGTATGAGTATGGTTAAAAAGCACCTGAAGGGAAATATCCGACCGCTGCTTGTAGAAAAGTGAGAAAGGAATCAGCATCGATTTTAACTCCCTTCGTCAGTTGACCATTCTTGTACAGCATCTCACCAAGAACTGAGGAGTGGAGCGACAAAGTCTGCAAAAAATTGGGTTGAAATACAATAATAGAAAAAACTAGCCGAAGCAGATACGAGTACGGTAATACCCTTCACAATAACTGTGGTAGAATCAGGGAAACTGGTAGATACGGACAATGGATCAAGATGATTGCTGAAAAAATATAACTTTCACACCAGTTAGAATGGTAACACCTGTTATTATTGACCAAGATGAAGTCTCGATTGCCAACAACGTGCTGAAATGAAAACTCATGTAAATCTGTTTAAAGATGACTTACGGAATAACTGTCCCATGCATTATTATCCCGGAGAGCATCAACTACATCACGTCTGCTAGGCTGCAATTTTTTTACCATTGATATGTTATCGGTGACATCACTCACATTATCCATGATAAATCTCTTAACAGCGAGTCTCAATTCCAGTTGAAGTGCAAGACTCAATCTATCAATGAGAGAGGACGAACACTCTAAACAACCTTAAATAGTAGAAATTCGAGGAATACCTCAGTGATATGTAAATGATAATAGCTCAAACGATTTATAAAAACAACAGTCAGGCAACTCACAACTGGTCTTCTTGTAACAAGGATAGATCATATCGAGTAGATCACCGAAAGTGTGCGGGTCGAAGTCCAGTTCGTATCTCCCATTCAGTCCAGTTGAATTCGGACCATAGAATAAATCATAGAAGAATGGAGAGTGAAGGGCGAGGTACTGCAAAATTATTGACACATTTATAGATACTTAGGGTTGTTAAACGAACAAAACTAATCCTCACCGAGGCGCTGACCACGAAATTCTGGTTGCGGACCTTCAAGATGACAGTATCGGGAAAGAATGAGTGGTCAAATAGTCGATGACCTCCTCGTTTCGATCGAGGATCTTCCTCTGATGAAGCCATCTGAATAGAGAGTTTATTAACTAAGGCAGATCAAATTGAAGAGCATAATTCTGGACATGACCGAGGAGAAGTATGAGAAATTAATAAATCGTGAAATATGTTATAGAAAAGTCACGAGCTTGAGAAACATCGGATTATTAAATCAGAATGAGGCTTTTCAATATATCAAAAGTAACAAATAATACAATAAAAACATTAAAAAAAACATGAACACAACGAATATCTAGATAGATACAGGAGCTCCCGGCAAATAAAACACGACTGATCATGTCAAATGTCGATATTGACTTGAGAATACGGTAATCATGCAATTCTTGTCGAGATTATTTCGATAAAGTGATATTGAATTTTTAGTCTTTTTAAAACAACTTTTGGTGATGTTCAGAAGATTGATTCTTGTATTTATTCATTTTGCCGATGTCTATTCTCCAACAGAAGCTTAAACTTCATCCGAGAATTCGCACATTCGCGGAAAAATTGAACAGTGAATCGCACGAAAACGGAACATGTCAATGTCTGCATCAATTTCTATTGGAGGAATGTCGACTGTGTTGATATTTCTTGCCTTTGTCAAAGCACTAAATGAGATCTGAAAGAGTTTGTCGATTGAGGGGATGAAATGTCAGACAAATTTGCCTCGTTCTTGATGTTCTTCTTGTTGAATCGACGAAGAGTCTCGATGTGAGAATGGAATTGAGATATCTCAGTTAGAGGAACTGCGAGGAAATGAGCTGGCAAGGTGAGAGTTGGGACAATTAAATTCACTCGCGCTCACAAATAATGAAGCCAAGAGTCACGTCGTCCGTGAGGCCGAGTTCACTAGAGACATTCAGAATTGTGATCTTCCTTGTCGCCAATTCGAATAAGTTCTCGACTACTACTCGAGATAGACAGAATCCCGCTCCTCCAGTACCGAATGCGAACGAAATCTGGAACATTTCATTTCATTCGCTCTGAGATGGTCGCTGACCGACTCATTCTTGTAAACCACTGTAATGTTCTTCCCTACTGAAATCTTTCCAAAGTAATGGGGAATATTGGGTTCCTTATCAGAGAGAAATTTCGCGAGATTGGGAACATTCACATAGTTATCATCATCGAAGTGGCAAGACCACCTAAAGCGATTCCTTGAAGTAGGAATTTCTGAAGCTCAACAAACTCCGCTTTTGCTTTGAAGAAGATCTCGAATTCTGCTGTGAGTTTGCATGAGAGTGGAACACTTAATTATTTTAACTACGGAGAAAAGATGAGGAAAATAAGAACCGTTGATGGGAAGATCCACAGTCAGTGTAGAGAAAGTGACTACCGAGGTCAATGGGTAGATCAGGATCGGGTTTATCAGAGACGAAGTAGATCTCAAACTAATTTTTCTCGAATGTTTCATCATGAAGCTCACCTTATCGGGTGCTAGTCGATACCATGTTTCCAGTATGTATTTGAGACGCGTTGAGTAATAAATGGACGAGGTCTTGACGGTGATTATCAGACTCTTATCAGTCTTTAGTTCTAGAGACTTTTCGCCAAGGATGTGAGAGATGATAGTGGTGTTGCTACTCTGAACATGATAGATGCCTTTAATGATCAGTTATTTCACTCACTTGATCAGATGACTCTGAAACAAATGTTAGAAACACAAGAATGAGCGAGATGTATACAAGAAATATAGCGAAGAGGATGATTGGGATTTTGCTGTTGAAGTTTCGCATGGGAGGACTTCTTGTGGAGGACTTCCCTCTCTTTGTCTTCTCATAGCAACCACAGACCTACTACATCCTAAATTCTCGGATGTCCTTTCGTGTATACTTGTCTCTATAATGCCACATGGAAGAATTCGTATTTTTCAATTAGGACGAATTCGAATCCATTGGGAAAATTGCTCTTTTTCAGGATGCAATCAACATCAATGTTGCCCTACAAATATTGCACTCACACTCTTTCTCTATTCATCATCACGTCTCCAATTCTTCGGCACGATTTGATCTTCTGTTGCAAAGCTGACAAATGGTGAAGCTCCAGTGTGAGAGATAATCGCCTTTCTAATCACCCTTCTCCTCTCCTCTTTCACACCTCACTTCTTATTCCCGTCAACGACTATTGGCCATGCTCCGTCTCTTGTTTGGTAAGGCGCTTTTGATTTTCGAAAATGCGAAATCCATAAATTACATCATTCATTTTAGTCTCGACCGCAGTGGTCGCTGTAGCTTCTGCAGCAGATTGCACTCAGGCACAAATGGATGTGAGTTATTATCGATTTATTGAGTTATTGATCATGGTTTACCTTCAGACGATCGTCAAATGCTACGCTGACTTCCATGCTTCGTATGGAGCCGACTTCCCACCCCTCAACCCGGATTATTTTGAGGTTCGAATGGGGAATTATTTTTTTTTTGTTAAATTCTGAAAAAATATAGCAACTCCTCGCTTGTTTATATGAAGTTTTAGAGAGAAGAATAAATGTCGCTGAAAAATGCCGAACATTTCAGGGTTTCCACAGACAGCGATCGAATATGCAGAAGGCTGACGGAATCTCAGCTAAACCCGCTATTCAGCAGTTAGTTTGCTATTCACTTTCTTTGCGGATGAAGAATTATATGACAAAGACGATGGATAGTCAGAGATTAGTGATTCATCATGTTCTGAGCTTCTGAGATAACGATCACTAAACTGCACGAGGGATGAGGCGTGGAAGATGCGCCTCATCCGATCGCACGAAATCATCGTAAAAGATCAGGAACGAAAATGCACAGCTGTATGAGTATTCTTGCAGATACGGAGCGACTCTGACCGATTGTCTCAAGTCAGTAGCCGATTGCATCGTCGATTCGACCTACAATAAGGCTCCTCTCTCTGCCACTGTCGAGAATGGAGATGGACACAGGTCAGACAACTCTCTTCCTTAGTCTGAAATTTCAACATAATTGTTGCAGATACAATCTTGATCGTGTCCAGACTGCCTACGAATGCACGGAGCCCGGGTACTCGTGTAAGTCAAACTTCTCTAAAAAAATGCACAAATTGATAGAGAGCTTGATAAACAATGTCTTGAAAGCATGCTTGTTTAGGACTAAAATCATTTTTATCTAAATCGTGAAATATTTGTGTTCAGACCAGATGCGTCATTTCTTCTGCATCGATCACTTCAAATCTCTCGATTCGGCCACTTCCACTGATCCCAGCAGAATGATGCTCACCCAGTGCAATAAGGACTACAATGATGCCATCGACCCCACCAAGAACCCGACTGATGCCCAGTTGTGCAAGTGAGTGACTTCTCTTCAGGAAAGTGTCTCATCTTAATCCTCTCAGGGCGTACCAAGACAACGCACGATGCTACGGACAGGTCTACAGCGATTATTGCGGAGCCACTGAGGTATGTCATCGTCGAATTTTTTGAATAGCTCGACTAAGGCATCTGATCAGTTCGAATAATGCAAAACCGAGAAGCAAGGAAATCAGTTATGAATGGATGCGATATTTTCCTCTTCAGGCAGGAGAATTCTACTGCATGCTCGTCTCTCAGGAATATCGTCTCTGGTCTCCCACTTGTGTATTCGATTGCAAGTACAACTGAAGACAGTGATAGGAGTGATAAAGATAGTCATCGGTTGGTTAGTAATCAGTGGAGTGAAAGAGAGGAGCAAGGGTGAGAAAGAAGCAGAAACCAAAATGAACGTTCGATCTCGTTCAATCATACATTCCAACGAGAACAACAGTTAGCCACATTTATCTGTTGCATGTTTTGTATAAGTTTGCAGTGATTTTTCTTGAGAGTCAAGTCAGTTGGTTGTTAGTAGATTACGGTCAGTCAGGGGTACGGTAGGTCAGACGGTAGGTCAGCAAGCGATCATTCGAGATGCGATTTGCTCGAGCAATTCTGAGGGAACTCGGCCATTCTTTTGAACTGCGATCGATGAAAGACGAGAAAGGGAAGTCATTCTAGAAGTTAAAACAGTAAAGTTAACTCATTTCGACTATTGATACCTCAGAGGATTTCCAATCAGTCGGAATCGTTCCATTTTCTCTTGAGCAAGGACATCCAGACCAATTACGCGATTCGATGATTTTTCATTTATCTAAATTTTTTGAATGAGTCGCTAAGCCATGCAGTTACCATTGACGTGACAAGGAAATTTCCATCTTTGAGAGGAACGAGATTCGTCTCGTCCTCATTCCATATTTTTGCCTACGAATTATGTAATTAATTTTCTAAATACTTTTCTAAAATGAACCTTGATCTCGCTCCATTCGAGGGTTCGCGTATTGAGTGTCCCGAATCTAAATTGAAGGGATTTCCAGTCACTGGCTTCACGCCTGCGATTCTCTTCAGATGACAATTTACCCGGTGAATTTCTCAGTTTTCGGTTCGAGCAGAGCAGCACGAAGGAAGAGTATTTGCATACTCGCTCTCACACAAAGACCACCCAGTCTTAAGATCAAAGATCAATTGAATTGGATATCACCGGTCAAAACCTTCGGAAGTTCCATGACCACAGGAAGACTGCAGCATACACAGAGTACTGAATTTCAGAGTAGATAACGAATGTAAGATTAAAGATCAAACCTGGAATAAACTGATAAGAATCCAGGCAGCTCCCACTTGCCAACAACGACCAGTACGACGAAAACGAGAGAGGAGAGCCACCTAAAAGCATAAGAAATAGTAATTGAAAGATCAAAGATCAAGGACCTCTCTATTCGTAGCTTGACTCCACTTTGCATAGGATGGACGCGATTTCTCATAAGAAAGTGGAAAAGAAGTTGAAGTCTTGGCCTCTTGAATGTAGAATGTGCTTGAACTGTAGTTGAACTTTGATCTTTGATCTCCATTGATATAACCAACGTGAGGTCCATAACGAGAACTTTCATTGGATCGATGAGATCATCCACACAATTCGGATCAATGAAGAAACCAAGTACCTGGCATGATACGATTAGACTACGGTAGTCAGTTTGTGATCGATGAACTTACCGTATTCGAGATGAAGAAAGGAGGATGGAAAGTGGAAACTCTTGCTTCCCCTGCCTCACCATCCTCGTAATATTGACGAACGTGAGCATTTGCCTTGAATATTACGGAGTAATCAATGTTCTCCTTCATTGCACGTATGATTCTCTTCAACCTGATCAATTAACGTCGTAATCTCCTTGTGAGGTTTCGATGAAAGAGGATTCAATGGAAATACAACCCCTGAAAATTCATTTTATTATCCATTCCTGCTTCAATTCTTGACCTGATTGATCTGATCCAATCATTCTCGGAGTAACGGTAACTGCGTATTCCTGAAGTTGATCTTTGACCTTTCAATTCATTGCTATCTCCTTACTTCCCCAGTGGAAGTCTGCAAATGGAACATTGAGTCCAAATTAACCTCGTATCCTCGGTAGAAAACACATTCGGCCTGATAAGATACTATCTATATTTAAAATCAGGCACACGACAAACCGTCTCTTTCTCCATATTGATGAGTATCACACGTTGTCGGAGAGTTTTGTCCAACTGAAGAAATAAAATGCTGCTTCCCTAGTAATTGGTCCGATACCGGATCGTAATCAACAAGGATAAGAGTACTTTCGTTGAGGGAATAAAATCCGGTAGGATGTCCGAAATTGTAGAAATCACTTATGTTTCCAATGCGCGTTCGCCTGACAAATTTTTTGGACTATGGTGGAAATAACATGTACTGTAGCCTAGATTATGATAGATTCCGAACTTTGACAGAAATAAATCGATGACATCTAGTTGGAATGATACTGCCAACTCCTGAGAATCGTCTTGGAAACCATCGGATGTTATCTGCAAAATTTTCGACTGAATTGTGACATATAAATATCGATAGTTTGATCATCTCTGTGCAACAACTCACGTGCATATTCCCAAGTACGTAGATAAATCTTCCATTAGCAGTCCCTGCGTACTTCGGATTCTGCAGTCGATTGTTCCCATCGCAGAGAACGACCGAATCCTTCAAAGATGAAGTCACCGAAGAGATCAAAGATCAAAGATCAAACCCGATCGAAGGTCTGGCGAGAAGAGAGGGGCTTGCTGTAGAAAGAGCCCATTGAGGGGGAGATGAAGTCAGTAGGGGGAGGGTTAGTAGAGAGAGGAGGGGGGCGGGAAACCACTCGGGAGGGAGGAAAGGGATTGGAATGAGGTGAGGAATGGAACAGATGAGAAGAGAGGGACACGTAATCGAAATGCTAATTGAGATAAATTCGTATTCTGATAGGTCGTTGCGTGAGAATATTTGCAGAGAAGCAAGCACATGAGAGATGTCAGATTCTAACAAAAACAGTTCTCATAACAATCTTGTCATGCCTCTCATAGCATTTAAATATTCAACTGTTCGAGCATGCATCAAAGCTAGCGACGGTTAGTATCAATCTCCCTCTCTTATCGCTCGTTTTTCGTCTCTCGATGACTCGCAATCTCACCTTATTCCTTTCTACGCACCCATGCTTCGTCTCTTGTTTGGTAAGACTCTTCTCGCTGATTTAATAAATTATTACTGTATTCTAGTCTCTTTCTCATTGGTCGCTACAGCATCTGCAGCATGCAACCAAGCACAGATGGATGTGAGAGATTATTGATCTATTCATGAGGAAGCTTTACGTTTCAGACAATTGTCAAATGCTACACTAATTTCAACGCTGCCTATGGAGTGGAAGGATTCCCTCCCTTCAAAGATTATTTCGATCCAGGAGTAAGAAATGATGCTTTAACCTATCACTGTGAAATTATCAATCGCAGAACTTCCACCAAATAAGAACGAACATGCTCGATAAAGATGGGATTGTCTCGAAACCAACAATTATGAAGTGAGTATTATTTTCTCAAATTTTCGTGCGTATCTTTCTGTTGACTGTCAAGTACGATTCGTGATGACTCCTTTGATGATAGAAAGCACAAACTAGGCATGCTGTTGATCAGAGATAATCCTCTACATCATCCGAAATACTGTGCTACCCTGAGATCTTCTTGATAAATCTTTTAGATACGGTTCTGCCCTCACAGAATGTCTCAAGCCAGTAGCTGATTGCATTGAAGACACGACCTATGAACAGGATCCACTCAAGGCAGATGCAACGAAACAGGATGGTCACAGGTTCGTGTTTCATAATAAATTGAACAAATCGGAATTCCAAGATACAACTTCGACCGACTGATGACTGCGTACGATTGTACTGAACCGGGATATTCGAGTACGAGGATTTATACCGATCCATGCCTCCTACATAGGAACCCTTTGTGATTGATCGATTGCAGTGAAGATGCGTCACTTCTACTGCATTGAACACTTGAAGAAGAACGACGAAATTCAAGGGAAATTGGACAAATGCGACGATGATATGGATGCTGCCACTGAGAATAACAGAGAAGATCCACAGAACTGCAAGTGAGTCTATTTGTAGGGCCAGAGTGCTTTATTTTTTCCGATAAACGAATAACACAAAAAATGTATTGAGGGCGTATCAGGACAACACTGAATGCTATCGACAGATCTACGCTGATTACTGCAATTCCGATGAGGTGGGTTGATCGAGAGATTTGAAGCGAGAAATTGTGCACCCTTGCAAAAAATCATCACAGGTTGCCGATCCCATTCAAGTCCCGGATCAACAAATCAATAATTCCTTCAGGCGGGCGAATTCTACTGCATTTGGGTCTCGCAAGAGTATCTCATCTGGAATCCGAACTGTGTTTTCGACTGCAAGAAACATTGAAGATAGTGAACAACAAGATAAAGACAAATTCTATTAAAAATCGACGAACATCAAAACATCAAAACATGGGTCTTGCAAATGAAAAAGGCTAGGTTGAATCCTATCTTTTAGGAAGGTACTGAGTCAATAATTTAGTATGGAAGCGCTATTGTTCTTATTGGTGCAGACTATTCGTGAATGGGTGACCATTGCGAATGTTTTAAGTCTCAAAATTTTCTCAAGCGACCCGTCTTCCTTCGTGTAGAAATGTGTCTCGATGTTGCCAGTTTCTTTGACTTCCGTCATGAATTTTTCCCAATGACCTTTGGACTGTCCAAAATACGCAGCCGTGCCCGTTGGAGATATTTTCCTTTTTCTGGATGGAGAAACTCTTTCGTCGATTGTGATTGAATTAACAAACGGCATGGCTTCCATTATGAATTTTTCTGCAATGATATTAAGTATTTCTTAGTTGTATGATCTTTCAAACCCAATGCTCCAGTGTCGGCTGTTTTGGCAATTATAGTAACTTCTTCCACCGTATGTATTCGAATCAGATTGATTATGAAAGCCCTTCAATGACTTTTTCGAATAGTCAGTTAGTTAGTACTATGATTTTCGTAGTTATCAAGACAAAAAATTTTTTTTTGTTGTATCTTCTCAATAGTCAAAAGATCAAACGCCAACCGAGAATTATGATCGAAGAATTCAAACGTCCGGACGTCCAAGGCGCATACAGGGACATTGAAGAGACACTGTTGGATTGAGTTTATCTTATCTTGTTCGAATGAAGGGAGATTCAGAGAGAGATAATCAATTCCTGAGCTCCGCCAGACTATATTTCCGATAATTTCATTAACTCTTTCTCTTTCTGATCCATTTGAATTATCCTTTAGTAGAACTTCGGTTATGAAGGAATCTTCACCCATCTAAATTTATTTTATTATGGAATATTTTGTGTATGTTTTTTAATAGTTTTCACATGTGTATCTATGATTTTTTTATGTTATCTATTAAACAGATTTTGATTACGAAAATCTTATTGATTTTTAAATCGAGCTGTTAATTCATAACACACGAAGTCCTTCAAATTATGTTTCTATTTGCAGTTAGAGGTGAGCTTACCGGTAGAGGATTCATATTTTCCAAACCAAAATGGTTTGTATCGCACTCAGAGGTGATAATCTGAACGGTAGAAGGTCTCCAAAGACTGAAAGATGTGCGAGATGGGGGCTCTCCGCGATCAGTGACATTCAACGACATTATCATTGGATTTCGCATTCTTTCTTTGCACAATTCTTTCACAAGAAAATGCCACTGATGAGAAATCTGAATGTGATTGATTATTGGTATTCGCCAATGCATTGTTCTTACCATACTAATTTGATTAAATGAATTGGGTTTATCCATCCGAATTATCCTTCGAATTATGTCAGCAAGAAGGTCTGCCAGGCTAAACTTATCGCTTTGTGATGCAAACATGGTACAGGATAGTCTGAAATTCGATTAGATTATAGTTATGTGGAGTATAAGAAGACACAGCTTGGTAGCAAAAGCATTAGACCAATAAGTGTTCTGAAAATATTGATAAATCAGACGCTAACGACGATGAATTTTGAATGGGAATGCGGGTGGCACGATTGTTCTATCCAATTTTTTTAAAATTTAGCTATCAGTATATTTCGCGTAGTTAAAAATTATGTTGAGAACGGATTTTTGTAGTGTAGAAAAAGACAAATCAAGCATTTGAAGAGTTTGTTATGGGAAAATCGCATAAAGTATTGGCTTTTGAATATTTGAAGCTTCTTTATCCGAGAAGGGGAAAGCGACAATGCAATTGCGATCCCTGACGCAATTTGTCCCGATTCGCACACTAAATGAACAAATCTTGTGCACTTCGTCAAGTCTCTCTGCAATTTAGATGATCCCGTACGCAATTTTATGAGCGGAGTATAAAATCGATGTTGAATTCAAATAGAAAGAATTATCGAAATCCCAGATCATTGTCAACTGTTACAAAATCTTCGAATCTTCGTACGGAAATCAGAATTTCCCTCCCTTTAACGAAGACTATTTCGAGGTTGTCTATTCATTGCAATTGTGAAGATATTCAATCTATGTACTTATTCCGTTGTAACGATAGTGAGATATCTTCAGGATTTCCATCGCCCTCGTGAGGTCATGATGAATAAGGATGGAATCGCTGCGAAACCCACGGTTATGAAGTGAGGTTTCAGTAGAAAACGTTCCGTGAAATGATTTCAATCAGGTTCGGAAAGGCGCTTGCAGAGTGTCTCTCTCCAGTGGCTGCTTGCATCGAAGATTCAACTTTCGAGCAGCCACCAATGAATGCAAATGGAGAGAAGAAGGATGGACACAGGTGACTTCTTCATGGGATCCTTAGAAGGATAAAGAGACGCGATAAAGACTAACTAATTCAGATTCAACATGGACCGTCTGCAAACCGGATATCAATGCACGGAGCCGGGCTATTCCTGTATGTTTCAAGCAGTGTATCTCATTTCCCCATGAGAATGAGATTTTTGGCTTGGAGACTTGCCATCTCGATTGCAGACCAGATGCGTCACTATTTCTGCCTTGAACATTTCAAGGCCGATCAGGATTCAGATCTATACAAGAAGAAAGAAGATTGCAATGCAGAATTGAATGGAGTGCTGGCAGGAAATCCCAATGAGGATGCGATGTGCGAGTGAGTTTGAGATATTCGCATTCCAACGAACAAAGAGTCACTTTTAGTGCATACAACAGGGATCTGGAGTGCTATCGAGACTGCTTCGCTGACTACTGTGGTGATGAGGTGATCTTTGATCACGGATCTCCAAATTCGTCTTTGCTCTCTGCAGGCTGGTGAATTCTACTGTGAACTCCGTTCGCAAGAATACCGTATCAACGCCCCTCGATAGAATTTTATCGATTGCAAGAGACACTGATCAAGCGAGTGATCTGATCTTTGACTTGCAAGGAAATACAATTGACGGTGTGAAAGCACTGATAAAGATGAATGAGAGTCTATCGTATTGTGCTTCATGGACCTTTGAGACAGAGAATAAAGTCTCCCAGATCAACATTCCAAATGGAGATTCGCACGAATATGCTAGCGTACACAAAGGGTGACAGTAGGATCACTCAATTAATCACTCAATGGAGATGGACCAGAGGGGACACACGTATACTTAGAGACCGCAAGGTGTCTCGCCGTTTTCACCTACCAACATCCTAACAGTAGCCGAACTGTCCCTCGGGACCCCAATTACGTTATACTTTTGACCGTATTTCGATATATTTTCTTTAAGCCGCGCTAGAGCTTGAACACCGGTTGACCTGGCACAGTGGGAAAAAGCTCGAAATCGGGTTCAAAGAGAGACTCTTGGCCTACCAAGACTCATAGTGTGCTCGATTACTGACGAGAGAGCCGACACGATTAGTCTAGTGGTAGAGCGCTAGCGATGTTGCCCCAAAGACGCAGGTTCGAATCCCTTATGTTGCAGAGTATTTGCAAAATTTTGCAATTTTTTTGTCAAAATTTTTGAGAGGCTCCGACAATTCGGAGAAAAATCGTAAAATTATTTTATCCTCTTCTAAAATCCCCTAAAATCAGCTTACACTGGATACATGATGGGGAGCTGTGCAGCAACACTATAAAGCTATGAAACCTTACTTTTCGAACCTTTTCGATCGATTTTGACCTACTTGAAACAAAAGTATCCAGTTCCCCTTCTCACAGTTTGTGAAGGGACCTGAGAGCTACTCAAAACGGACTTGATCGTCCA
>LS587830.1:548820-587902 GCA_900490775.1 Pristionchus maxplancki | reverse complement strand
GTATACTACACAATTCTGCTACAAACTACATCCGACCTTGCAACCCCTAAAATCTTGCCATCTCTCGAACCTCCCCTCACTCTTGTATTCCTTTCCTCTCTAACCTCTCTTCATTCTCCCTACTCTCTCCTCTCCTTCCACTCCTTATCAATCAATGGGAAGGAACGAGTGTGAACCATGGAGAGTACTCACTGTTTTGTCCCGACCCGACACTACTTTTGGGTAGACATTCGTCATCTTTCCCTTCTTAGATGCGACTTTTGAGAACCCTTCATCAGCTGTTGTTGCTCTAAGTTTTCATTTGACAACAGCTTTTTGTGGTCATTACATCTTTACACACCTTGAGCTGCACATAATCGCACATTCACGAGTGGAATCTCGATCGTTCTTTCCCTCCATCCATTCATTTTACCCTCTGGCATCCCTTCTATAGTCTTGCGCTTGTAAATGATTCCGAACTAACCTCCTTCAGCATTGCGTACTCTGTTAATTAGCGCATCTTTATCATTTCAACCTCTACATGCCTTGTATCTCCTGTTTCAAACGTTGATTTCATAGTCGTCTTCCGATGTGTCACTATTGTTGTGATAGTCGAATAACGATGTACTCTCCACAGTTCCACGTGTTTTGATCACTACTATCGATTGGTGATTGCAATCATTCCACTGTTATTCCACTGTTCCTTTCTTTCTTCACTCGATTCTCGAATTGCCCCCAAGTCACGCCACTTTCGTGCAATCGGCTCGTTGAATTTCATTACCTTCTGAGCGAATTGACGACTTTGAGGATGAAATCGATGGTGGAAGGCGAGTGCGGGGGGTCGAATCCCCTCGTTTCCCTCGCCAACAACTATGGACAGACGAATGATAGAGTCGGACCTTCCGTATCCAGAGGTAACATCTCGTTCTGCAAACTCTGCGGAATGAATCATTTGAAAATCTCTTCAGGTATTTCCTCCCTGATGCCGTCCTCTTCGAGGGGCGAACAATTTGCACAAGACTTTCTTGCGGATCAAGCAAGGAGAACTGCCCAACCAGCGACATTCGATATGAAGGTACGACATTGGTATCATGGGATTAAAATCTGTTTTGTTAGCCAACAAAAGTATTTCAAATCGAACGTTTTCTGCAGGCTCTTTCTCGTCAACTTCCTCCCTCATCTCAAGCAGCTGCAGTTCTCTCCTCCCAATGGACGAAGGAGTTCAATCCAGTCAATGCAGGGCCCAATTCGAGATCTTCACAGGTTTGAAATTCTTTTCAACCGAGCTCCCGATTTAACTGCTATTTCCTCGGATCTCTCGGGAAAATACTAATTTTCAGTTAGCTAACCAATGGTCATCATCATTCCATCCCACTTCTTCTCCAATGGAATCAGCATGGAGATCGGCCACTTCCACTCCTCAACTAACGACAGGAGGACAGATGATGATGGCCAATGCACCACAGTCAGTCTATTACCTTTCTTTTAAAATTGTGCTATCACGAGATGAAAGAAAACATCATCCATGCATTTTCCTTCAGATCGTCCTCCTCCGGAATGTGGTCGTCTGAATTCCTCGATCGCTTCGACTCAAATGTCACGGATAAGGTCGTCCTTGAGCATGTTAGCACTGCGTTTGATCCGGATTATCATCTACCTGTTAGTCTGACCTACTGACTTTAGTAGATGCTAGAGTAGGCAGTAGTTTGATCGGAGCTTACTCAATGTACGGACCATGATCTAACATCAGGTAAGAGACTGGCCAGTCATTGAATAAGTTCCGAGCAGTATTCGACAATCCTTCACAAATTCCTTGTCAGATCGCATCAGATTGGACGAATGAATTCTCCAATCAGAAGCACGAGGAGCAATTGTGGCAGAAGTTGGAAGGAGAATGGACGAAGCAAAGAGAGGAATTCATGAGGAATGGCTGGGAACAGGAAACGGTAAGAGGAGTACTGTAATCGAGGGGCTGATCGATCGATAATCAGAATGTCGGCAGCTTATTTGTGAAACTCAAGAGGCTGGTGCGTGTAGAAAGCAGAGATCAACGATCAGAAACGCTTACTAACACATAATAGTCAGTAGAGAGTCGTCGGAAACTACAAGTACATATCACTCGCTGAAAGAATTTCTACTCAAGAATGTCTGAATAGCCAAAATGAAGAATGAATGATCCTTGTTCCGATAATTCAAATAATTTTACATCATGCTTGTAGATTCCGATAACCTCACAGTAGATGGCACTTCTTTACTTCACCGGAGCAGTAAAATCAAATCAACATCACTCTTTTCATGAAGAATCTGTAAACTCTTGTAAAGTGAAAGAAGTGCCCACTAGCTGCATGCCTCTCCCCTCACTAACCGCTCCCTCCCCTGTGCTTCCCCACAGGAGGAACGATTGCAGGCCACTCAGCAACCGTACATCCACCAGAGTGACAACCCATTCGTGCAGGACCAGAGTGCGCTCAGAATAGGTCAGAGATCTTTCTCAAAATTTCCCACATGTTCTTCGATTTGGTTTCATCGTTTCATCATCCATCGCCTTCCTTCAGGAGACGAAGCAATGCGAGGAGGCGACCTCGAGAGGGCGATTCTCGCTTATGAAGCTGCTGTGCAGAATAATCCACAGGATGCTATGGTTAGTAGGAGTAAATTGTTCACCTATTCATCACGACGTCGCAGAGGGAGAGCATTATCTTGAGTGAAGCCACCCTAATGCTGTGAACAGTGTCTCTGCCTAGTCTCATTCTCTAGTCAGATAAATCGACTAGAGGGGTCGGAATGAGGGGAGACGAACAATGGAATTGAGAGTTTGTCTCCCTCTCATTCCGACCCCTCTAGTCGTTTTATCTGACTAGAGAATGCGACTAGGCAGAGACACTGTTCACAGCATAATCGTTCCCATCGCAGGCATGGTGTCGTCTCGGTCTCTCTCATGCAGAAAACGAACATGATGATAGGGCGATTCAAGCATTCCGAAAGTCACTCGAAATCGATCCGAGGAATGAAGAGGTAAGCGAGACAGACTGGAGTGCTTCCTAGAGTGAAATTAATTATTATGTTTTCCAGGCTCTTCTCTCCCTCTCCGTCTCTCTAGCGAACGAATGTCTGGAGAACGATGCACTCGAGCAACTAGAGAAGTACGTTGATGCTGCGATTGCCATTTTAGAAAACCTAAACTGTAGAATTTCTCCGCAACCTGATGAACTAATCGATGCTCTTCAGATGGTTATCATCTCACACTGGAGGGGATCCCACTCTGATCAAACGACTCAAACCCACTTATTCTTCGTTCCTCGACCACTCGGATTTCGATCGAGTCGAGAGTATTTTCCTCTCTGCTGCAGGCAGACAAAATTCAGCTGATGCTGAGCTACAGAACGCACTCGGGGTGAGAAAAAGACTTTTGAATGTTCTCAATAACCATCGATCGTTTGAGGTGCTGTACAATCTTGGTCGCAACTTCGAGCGTGCAGTCGATTCACTCAAACTCGCCATTGCGACCAAACCAGACGTGAGGTGATCGATAATCCTACCGTACCCATGCCCTTTTCCCTGCAGGATCCTCGATTGTGGAATCGATTGGGTGCGACTCTCGCCAACGGCGATCGAACACCCGAGGCCATCTCTGCATACAGGTGAGAACAAATTATTGGAAATTATTGAAAGAAACTACTAAGGAAAAATGAGGCATTAGTGGAATACAGTTATGAAGAATGTGTGAAACCCTCTATTCAGGGAGGCGCTCCGTCTCTATCCTGGCTACGTGAGGGCGAGATACAATCTGGGCATCTCATGCATGCATCTCAACAGCTATCGGTAAAATTTATTTATACTTAACTAAACGAAACTATAGAAGAAATCTAGTGAGAACAAAGCAATTATTGTAGAAGTGAGTAGAGAAACGTAGGAGCATCCGATTGGTTGAGTCTCGTGTTGTGCATTCCCCTCATTCCATCGAATTCACGTGATGAGAGAAGGGACTCTGTTCATGACCCCCCCCCCCCTCCTTCCTCTGACTCAACCCTCATCAATGATTCTTCGCCCCTCTCGGGTCACAATTCGAACCCTTCTTCTTCCTTCCCAAACAACTGCCATTTGACAAAAAGAGCGAGAAGAGAGTAGTCCCGTGATCTGTGCCCCCTCATTCCAACCATCCTCTCATTCTCTTCGTTTTGCACACTATTTCTGTCGTTCTGACCAACGAGTCGGAAGGAGACATTGCTCTCCTTCCGTCTCTTCATTGCTCTCCGTAGATTCTACGTAGTTCCATCTTATGAAGAAACGAAACGCGACCGATTTCCGGCCATTTATCTTTGTCCCTTCTGGCCACTCGTGAGAAGAAAATGAGAATGGGAGAGTCAACGTGTATTCTACGTGTGCTCTCGTCTCTCTCTGAGGGATCATTCGGAATGAAGAGTCAGCTCATCTCCCCCTTGACTACTCCTGAGAAAGGAAAGGGCAAAGGGCTAACGTGATACACCCTGCCGACCATTAGTTTCTCTCCCCCCCCCCCCCCCGAATGCACTTTCCATGTGGAGAGAAGTGTCTGCCCCTCTGCCTCCCTCGCGCACTTTTGAGCGGAGAAAAAGATGGGCACGCGCTTTTTGCCTAGAGGGAATGGAAGGAGAGGATGAACCCCCGAAAGAGAGTGCCAGTTACTCTTTCTAGAGATGGAGTGGAAGACAGATTGGGGGATTCGGGTAGGAGGGAGAGAGGGATGGAAAGAGTTCTTTGCTCTTTTCCTCTCTGGAACGATGGCGTAAAACACACCCAAAGGGCTGGCGCACTTTGAGGTAGGAGAGTAGAGGAGTATCGTGTGGGGGAAAGTGCATGGAAGGGACCATGGCAGAGGGGGGAGAGAAGGAAGTGATCATCAAATGGTTTCCGAGGAAAGAGACAACTGCTTCGTCTTTTCTTAGTTGTTCCCAATGGCATAGACATGAAAGAATGATGAAAATAGCTTGTGAAATGTAGATTGTATTTCAGTGAGGCAGTAAACCACTTCGCTGATGCTCTCGACCTTCAGAAGGGAGGAGCGAAGGAACAATCCGCCATTTGGGGACCATTGAGATCTTCTGGTCAGTTTTCAACACGACGACGATTAGGAAAAGTCCCCTCACACCACATACATTTCTCTTTTCAGCCGTTCGCTGTCTCGCTCACGCTCCTCAACTTCTTCCATTCGTTGACCAAAGAGATCTCGTCGGACTGAAACGAGCCCTTTCCACCCTTCCCCCATCCGATCGGAGTATCTGAATCAATCGATGTACGGGTAGATCAACCCGTTCCTCCCCTCCCCTCCCTACCGTACTCCGAGATGCCTAGTCAAGACCTCTACGTGCCTGAGAATGGCCGATAACGTGTGCGATTGTACCGTAACCATCCTTGGATGGATCGATAAATGAGTTTTCTGACGTACTCTCCTTCGTACCTCTAATACAACTGGGTGAATCGAGGTGATAACTCATGGAACAGCTGTCAGTCCCTATCGCTCTCCTCCCTTCCAATCAGTCCTCTCTCCTCCTCCTTCCCTCTCACTCCTCAGTCGGATCAGTCTTCCTTGCTGCATCTGCTGCAGTCATGTTCTCTCTCTCTCCCTTCTCCTCCCTCTCCTTCTCCCCCTCCCGCCCTTTCCCTCCTCGCCCCCCTCGGTCACATGCACTTTGTCCACATTTCTTCCTATTCCTGCTCCTCGTTTCTTCCCAATCCACCACGGCCTCTCCCTACTATGAGAGAGAATGGAATGGAGCTGATGATGACGCGTCTGTGTAAGTATTCTTCATCCTTTTATTGATTACTGATTAGTCTCATTAGTTTGATTTGTGTCTCTACTTTATAGCCCATTGTCTTTGAATTATTTTCGTCATGTTTTCTAAGTTGATCTGGTTGGACTGATTTCTAAAGCGAAGGCATGTGATGGATCGTAGGAGGGATGACCTCACGTGAGGGGAAGTGTTGTCCTTACGAATTCGTGAGATCTGAGAGGGTTCAGTGATCAGCTAATCGGTCGGACTTCTTGTAAAGACCTTCACATCATCATTCACTCCTCTTCCATCATCAGATTCGAGACCGATGGCACCACCGGCGGGTCATCTCCCCGTTCCTCCGACCCTCCATCCCTCTCCCTTCCACATTCTGGCTCCTCGGCCAGAATTGAGACAACTACCGATAGACCGATTCGTCCAGAGACAGTCAGTGCTTTTCGATTCTCTCAATTGTGTGTAGTAGAAATACAGAAGATGGTCACGTTATTGTATTTCATACGAAAGAAAAATGAACATTCCATGTCTGAATGCTCCAAAAATTGTTTGATTCTTGATTTCAAGATTGTCACAAATTTAAATTTAAATGCTTTACTGAAAATTGAGGAATCAAACGCAGTCACTTCGAATATTTCTTCTAATTCTGTTTTTTTTTCAGATAACCCTTTCACCTACCGTTCCTTCTCCACAAATTGTTCCCGCTCTCCAACCCACTTCTCTTCTTCCTACAGTCCTCACAACTCTCCAGTCTACCATCATTCCCGATATAGAACCAACCACTAGTATAGAGCTCCAGGTACTACATTTCTTACATTCATTACATCTCAAAACTCAAATTGTCTTCAGAATACTCGAATGATGGAAATCGTAGCGAATCTTACTAAGAAACTTCACGGCGCAGGTTCAGGGTTCGTATTCTACTGGTAGTTCCCTTGATCGTGGATTATCATTCCAGAGCTGATATTTCTATCTCATTCACTCCCGATGAACTCAAGAAAATGCAAGAAATTATCGGTGATACGGATCAAAGACTGAAAGCGGCCTTCGAGACTACGGTACGATATCGATTGCACTTTTATCTCTGACAACACTGTTATCATTCAGAGACGTCAATTGATGATTCCCAGCGGAGTCGGGAAGAATCCTGATAATATCTTCAATTATGATGATACGAAGCAAGTTGTAAGAGAATTTCCATAATTTCTTAGTAATAAAGTCTTTCCAGAGACAGGAGAATCCCCGTTATCAAGAGGACGAAATTGAGATTACCACTACTTCGATCTCTACTCCGGTACCCGACAGGAATGTTACCGTGATCGACGAGGCGACTCTTCCACCCACCGAATCGATTCCCGATGATCTTGTTATATCTGAGTCCGGACTCGTTTCCGCACTCGACGAGGTTCAACCAATCGAAGAAGAGGAGCCTACGCCTACGGTAGTTATCGACCAATTCCAACCGATTCGTCCCGCCCTGTGCAAACTCAACACCGAAGACGGTAAGAGCAAGAGGATACGGTAGCGCATCATCGATTGATCTTCAGAAGTGATCTCCATTCTGTGGATGTTCCTTCAGTCTCGAATCAGAGAGTGGGGTTATGATGAAGATCAGAGTACGGTACTCGTCCTTGCTACTTTCGGCCTTCTGGTCGACTCTGAAAACACTATGATCGAGGCAGAAGAACCAGGCTTCATGGAAGAGTACGGTAGATATACTATCGATGATTGACTAATCAATTCATTACAGTATCAAGGCGGCCATTCAATGTCTGTTCCGTGACTGTCGACTAGCCATGCCATATAAGAAAGTGCCCCAGCGAGTGGTTGTCATGCCTTCCAGTCCCAAGTTGGTAGAAGTGTCAATTGAACCTCTGATCAATTCAATTGCAGGAAGCGTGAGACAGTTGAATATCACAGTGCTCTATTTGAGTGTAAGTGTCCTATCGGATACTATTTTGACGAAGATCTGTAAATTGTTAAATGCCGTTGGAACAGTTATTCTCGTATAACAGAGATCTCGGTGCATGAACTACCAAGATCAAGTCTAATATTTTGCCCACTTTACTTTTATTGTTATTCCTAATCGAGTATTCGATTCTTATGCACCTGTCTTGCTCAGTCATTGTACTTTACTTCACTCAGTTATCGTGTTACTGGTCATTTAGATAGTTTGTACATACGTAGATGCGGTTATGTTCAGTATTTGTTCGTGATGATGAAACGGTTCTATGAAACAGGCCTTTTTGTTGTGCATTGATGGCGGTAAAATGATTAAAATGTATTTGAAAATTAGAGTGACAATAATATATGCAAGAAAGTCAATAAATTTTGTAAATACGCTATCCTGACTAGAAGTACAGTAATAAGCTATTTCATAATATTTGATTTTTTTCGCGCCGTACTATCGATTTCGGGGTATTTTTCTGGTTTCGTAGCGATCTTGTCTCAAGTTTCACTGTTTTGGTGAGAGTGATGTATTGTTTCTCATCCCTTGCTTATTTTGAGTAAATGTTCTACTCTTTCGTACCGTCGGTCCTTATCATCTCTTCGCATCTCCCTCTTCTTGCTTTTCTGGTCACTACTTTCTGCGATCACTGGTGTACTTTTGGCGCCGCGAACTCGGTTTTGACGCTGTCGCTTCTTTTGTTCGCTTATTACAGTGATGTGGTGCGAGCAGGGTTTCCTCTACTTATCTCTACTCCTTCTCTGCCTCTCTTCCTGTCTTTCCCGATTGACGATTCTATCAGTCCGTTTGATCTCGCCTTGACTCGTGGGTCGATCCTTCCTCCTCCTCCTCCGTCTCTTCTCTTCCTTTCTCACCCCGATACCATTTCTCGTTTTGTCTGCTGCCGATTGACCAGATATTCTTCCAGCTTGATCCTCTCACTTCATTTCCCACTTGCAGATATTTGCTGCCTACAATTAGTGACGGTGACGTAATTTCATGTATTGATTGTATTCGATAGCTAACCGTTTTAGATTGCGTTCGATCATTTAAATTAGGTCAGCTACTGCTATACGTGGAAGAAACGCGATTAACGTACCGATTGGAAGTAGTAACTACCTCACTCACATGGTTCTTTCCCATATTAAATCGTTAAGATTAGATCGTGCGAGAAAGGCAGAAAAATGTAAGTAACAGAGAGAGGAAAAAAGAAGTAGTCACTCATTTACGAGCTTGAGCTTTCTCTTCTCTTTTATCTGTCTCCGCTCTTTTCCTCTCTGCACGCGACCCCATTTTCATCCTCTTCAATCCAGTGATTGTCTAGGAATATCATTTATCCTATCACTAACTGTCCTTACTAACTATTGTATCCGTTTGTTTACCGCACTGTTCCAGTCCGCAATTTACCCTGTTGTATACCCTCTAAGTGGTTCAAGTTCAGTCATAAAGGGGGCGGATATCACTGTCCTCCATACGGTTTCCTTTTGGTACTCCGATTGGATTAAATGAACTCTTCCTCTCTTCTCCTCTTGAGAATGGATACCTGCAGGGTTCTCACCACAGGTGGTCTTTATATACTATCTGCCCCCTATATTCATTCTCTATTCCCTCACCAACTTCCCTTCTTCGCATATCTCATCGCTCCTCCTCTTATAACTTGAACGATTTCGTATCTATCTCCTATCGTCTCAATCAATCTCGTTACTGCCCCCAATTCCATCTCATCCTCCTTCCATATTGATTACTCCCCATCCCATCATCTTTCCCGTTGTCTTATACTCTCCTTACTATTTCCTCTTTCTCTCGCTCAGTCTCGATGGATCTTCAAATGGAGGCTAATTCATTCGTTCGTCTCTCCTCTATCTCATCTCCCTCTCAATTGAGATAAATCTTAGATTAACGTGCTCCTCTGGTCATTTTCTCACTAATCTCTCTCGTCTTCCGTACGTGGATCCATGTTTTTTTTTGCCAGTCGCTTTAAGCCCAGTCTACGGAAAAAAGATCCGTATCTAGTCAAGATATTTCCATTCCTCGAGGTATGCCTCATTCCCTTTCGTCCTTTTCTTTCCTTGCTTTGATTCACTGTTGACTAAGACATTAAAAGGTCAATGATTGGTTCCTATCATTTGTGAATGGTCTGGTTAGGATAGACGACCCCCTCATTCCATACGATTGATTGTATCCAAACAAAAGTGTCCATGGACTGAAGTGGAGAGAAGAAGAGAGAGAGGAGGAGGACTGTATTATAGGAAATGAGGTGAGAGAAGAAGTGAAAGGAATGGGCAAACACGGACTGTCGAGGAACTGTAGAATACCGCAAAAAGGAAAGGGGTGGTTCGAGAAATGGAGAGAGAGAGAGGGAGGGAGGTTGATTTATGGGAGTATTGCTGCAAGGTGTGGTGTATCATGAGAGATCGTGAGAAGATGGCATTAGAGAGAGGGAGAGAGAGCCACTTTGGAGTCTTTCGAGGTATACGCGCTTTGATCCTCCGGTCGCATAAATCTCGTTTGATCAAGTGATCGTCTCGAGATCATCTCAAGAGGCTTATTGCCACCCCTCTCCAAAGGCAGTTCAATACCATTCATTGAGTAGAATGACCATCGCATAGATTATTTTCTCTAATCGCTTTATATCTTACTTTTTGTCATCGATGGCAGTTATCATTTTCAATTTCGCTAATTTGGTCGCCATGGACAGGTGTTTCTAGTCGCCGTTCGCGTGTTTATCTCCATCTCAGCACGCTGTCTCTCCACTACATCATTCTCTCCATTAGACTAGCCACTCTCTCAGATTCTGTCGCATATTACTTGATGTGATTCAATAAAGCCCCTTCTCGCCTGTCTTTCATTGCGTCTCTTACTATTCTGACGTTTCTTCCTTTCCTCATTCTATTCTCCATTCCTTCCTCAGTTATTCCACTCATTGTCCGCAACAGTCGACAGAGAGTGCAATCGAGTCTCAATCGAATTATCCCCACTCCTCGTCCTCCTCTTCTCAATCTGTCGCTTGTTGACAGTCGACAGAATGGTACCACGACAATCTGCATCATTTGAATGTTTCCTGTCGCGGCCCTTCCCCTTTCCCACATTTGTCCCTCCTTCTTTTTGTCGCCGCCTTTTGTAGACTCCCGTCGATTTTGTAGCTCCTGTTATTCGAGAATTGCATGTACTGCCCAGCATTATTATATTCGTTTATTAATATAATTTAATCTTGCGTACAACTGCGTGTTTCTCTCCTTCTTGTGGTACTCAATCACTCACTGTTTCACACGCCCTCCTTACAGCTTATCCTCTTCTTCTCACTACTTCCCTCGAAGGAAAGGACGAAAGGGAAGACACGAGGATGGCTCTCCTCCTCAACCAACTCGCAATGGGACTGCCACAGTCAACCAGGTACCCGAATATTACCTTCAGCACTGGTTACTGTAGTCCTACCTTGCGAAAAATGCTTCATCCTCGATCCAGTAGATACCGTTGTCTGCTCCATAATACTCTACAGTAATCTGAATTTATAATTCTGGAATCCTGAAAGTGCTAGTTGTATCTAAAGATAAGAAAGAGTCGGTGAATACTACTACGATTGCATACTACGATTATGATGTTGTATCGTGAAATGAAATGGGGGGATCTGGAAGTAGTGTGGGGGAGGGTGAACTAATTCGGTGGAATGGAGCAGAGAGATCAGAGGGCAATTCAGTTATGAGAGAGAAGAAGGAAGAAGAAGAAGAGAGAGAGATGTGAGGGAGGATAGTGATACTCTAGTCAGAAACAGACCACTTTTTTGTTTCTGTTCTTTTAATGTCGTTCTAGTCTCTCTTCATGGTTCTTTCTTCTTAGTTATGCCTTTATTTTATTTTCGAAATCGAAAATAATAAATATTCAACGATCAGCGCCTTGGTACTCCGTTGATAGTGAATTGTAGTGATAGATTCGTAGTAATCTCACTCAACCCTAGCCAATCACTAATTTTATCGCCCAATCAGCCTTGAAATTACCTGGCTAGCTAGTGATAAATGCTAGGAGCTGTTGGCAACAACTTGAGTATTTTGATTGAAGAGGAAGCGAGACTGAGATCACACCTCGATCCTCCTCCTCCTTTCTCTCTCCTCTCCTCCCACCTCTCCCCTTCCCTCCCTTCCCTCCTCTCGCCCTTCTCTGATTGCAACAGTTGCGACCCATCAGTCGGCTGAATGGGCTGACAAAGAGAGAAGTCCACTCTCTGATCCTCCCTCTGAGGGTCTGCGGCCTCTCCTCCCTCTCCCTCCTCCCTCTCCTCTGCTCTCTCTCCCCTTCGACAGGACCAGGCGGTCGTCTCAGCAGATTCCTCCGTTGTAAACCTTCCCCTCCTTCCTCCCCTCCCCTCCCCTTCCCTCTCTTCCCCTTCCCAATCCTCCTTCTGTGTTGACGTCCTCATCTTTTTTTCTGTCTTCTCGACCTTTAATTCTCTCACTTCTTTTCTAGACTGCCGATCAGTGTTGTGATTTTTTTTCTTGCGATGGGGATTTGTGGGATTGTTCACAGCTGGGGGTAAAGTGAGTGGAAGAATCCTCCTCTCTCTCGGGAAGTGTGGATGGGAAAGGGGATGGGATGGAAATGGAGGTGATTTCCGTTCATGAGAATCTCACGATAGACGAAGGGAAGGAGTGGGATTATTGGAAGCTGACGATTCTCCCACGAGTAGTCGATAGAAGTGGGAAGGAGATCTACCGTATTGATCTAGCCTACTCCCTTTCCGTTTCACTCCTTTCTTTTCTCTTTCCTATCGAGAACGATCGAGAGAAAAGTAGAGGCTATTAATTGACCGAGATTTACATGGCCTCGAGGAGGATCCTCGCCTTATGAAGGAGGTCTAGAGGATAGATGAGGGGTAGATCAAGAGTGAGAGAGAAGGAGGAGAGGGGTCTGGATGAAAGGAGTGATCAAGGGAGTAGACTAGTCAGTCCATTCTCGCTTCCCTTGAATCATCTAGGATAAGCTAGAGAGAGAGAGGGAAAGGAGGGTCGGTTCCGCTCCCAGATCCATTCCTGTAAATCTTTTCCCTCTTACAAGTAGACCCCCTCCCTCCTCTCCTCTTCCTGTTCCTCACACTAGAGTCCATTCCATTTTCTATTAAGATATCGATTGATTCAAGTGCCATTCAGCAGTGCTTATTGCGCTCTTCTTTTATAGAGGAGCATCCAACATGGTTATGATGGTTTTCCATCACCCTTTCCTTCTCCTCTTCTCTCCTCTCTCTTTCTTCCATTCACTTTTATCACTGACTATAGCGCTGTTCTACCCTTGTTCATATTATAATCTGTTCCACTCTTTCCATTTCCGTTCATGTCTTCTTTTGTTATTATGCCGGTTCCTCTTGTCGGGAGATTCTCCCAAAATCAGAGTGAGCAGCCACATTGCAACAGCATCGCATTGCCTATTCCGAATTCACTCTCACCGAGAGGAAAATAGAGGGGTTTATTTGGTGTTATGATAACTATGCGGTTGTAATCACGACGATATGGCGTTAAGTTCAAGTGATATAAATCATATGCGAATGTTGCAACTTACTGGGTGTAATGGAATGGGGTTGATTTTATGGCTGCGGTCTAGAACGAGAGAAGGGGATTCTCCCCAGTCGATGGAACAGCTGATGTGGTTCAGAGGGGAGAAGGTCAACAGTCGTGTAGTGGAGGTGGCAGCCTCCTCGTACAATGGGAAGTGAATTTGTGAGTGATTGAATGGGTAGAGACCAGTCCCTCCTCCCCGCCTCCCCTCCTCCGACTATGCCACTGTATTCAATCGTCTGAGAAGAACACGCATCAATTGTGCAGTGTACTCTTTTTTAGCCTCTTCGTATTTTCCTATCCAATGACGTTAACGAAAAATAAATGTATCTGGGTTGAATGGCGGCTTGATCAGATCAATAAGGCTGGTATATCAAGGATAACATCATCATTTTCCTTATCACTTGTTGCTGGCGCGACTTTATTGCACGAGTTTAGTGAAGGCGGCAGTCGAAACGTGTTGAGACAAAAGCTTGATCCGTCAAGAGCCGAGCTATGGATGGGAGTGAGCAGTATTGCAAGGGTAGGATCAGATGGTGACAATAATCTGACTCGGAACACTTTCCTTCTCTTCCTTCTCTCCGTCTTCCTCCTCATCTCTATTTCTCCTTCGTACAGCGATCGTTCTGATTCAATCGATGCAATACGTTCCTTCTCTCTCTCTTCCTCCTCCCCTCCCCCTCCTCCCTCTTCTTCCCTCTCATTCACTCTCATCTCAGTCTCTGCCCGATAGTGCATAGATTAGATTTCGTTCATCTTCTCAACTATCACTTTCTCTCGTTTGACCGACTGCTTCAATAATAGATCATCACGAGAAGAGACACCTGTCAAGTGATTCTACGCAGTTCCTTTTTTGCCTCGCATGAAGAAGTATTCATCTTGACCGCTTTTTGTCTGCCCCGCATCGTTTAGAGATGGTGCAAGTAACCTTTCGGATCTCCCTCTTCAATTCCCTCATGGAATGACTGGAGTGCATGCCAGATGTCAGAATGAGTACCCACTGCGTGTAACTCTCCTCTACTGGAATCCCGTCCTTTCTCACTCATTTATTCTCGCGCCGCTCGCTTTTCTCCCGATTACACGAGATAGAAATGGAATGAGAGGGGAAGAGGAGAGGACTGAGACTGAGGGAGGAATGAGATCGACAGCACTGATTATCCATGTTGAAGTTAGACAATGAATCACAACCCATTGTCTTGTGATCTCTACCCATAAGCGTTCGGTCTTCAGAATGAGGTTATTCTCACGCCCCTCAATCCATTCCTCTAGGTGTGGTCCTGACACTTCATTCATCACGATACTCCTCCTCTCTTCTCTTTTACTCATGTAGGGAGAAGGACTAACTCCTCCCTATAGCTCTCTCTTTGAACACTCGTCCACTGACTTCTTTCGAGGCTTCTGGAGATTTTGAGTATTTTGAGATTTGTTCGCGCACCATTTTACTTTCTTTGTTCCTTTTTGTCCACGTTTTTTCATAGATCTTCGTATGCTGTTCCAGTGCCTCCCCTTTCCATTTTGTCATAGGCTGACTCACGATTGACGGTCGCCAATAGGAAGCCGAGTGGAATTGATTGAATAGGAGGAACTGTTGAAGTAGGAATCAGTTCCCTTTGACTTCTACCCTCGTCTCTTCCTTCACCGTTCGTCCATTAGGTATTAAATCCCTTCTCCGTTCTTCGACGAGGACGAAGCCATTCCGGTGGTTTTGCTCCCCCTCCCTCCTCCTCCCCTCCTCCTCCTCTCAATCCCTCTTCTTCCCACCACCAGTGGCTTCCTTCCACTATTTTAAGTGAGCCGCCGAGAGGCCGTCTAATCTCGCTAAACGCATATCGAAGAAGATGAGAGTGGAGAGAGAGAGAGTGAGGAAGGCTGATCGAGAGAGGGAATCAGATGGGTCTTCTTAGTTCTTTCGTGCCCTTGTCTCGAGAGAAGTGCCCTATGATTCCATGACTCTCGTCACTTAAGTCCTCCCATTCCGTCGGTACACCTTCCTATCTCAAGGTGTGGTCTCCTCTCTGTTGTTGTATGGTTGACTCCTCTCTTCTGTCCTCCACTCTCTCCTCTATTCTGGGGGATGGCTGCTGCTTCCCTCCCCTCTCTTCTTTCCTCCGACTGAGTAATCGTGTTTAGACAAGGAGGAGGTAATCTCTCCTGGAGGTAGCCATGAGGAGGGCAGCTATGGCGAGGGTAGGGGGGACGGGTAAACAGTTGTCGGCTGCAGACTGTATCATACAGTTCTCGACGATGGCCGGATCCAGCGCATAGAGAGCTCATGTATGATTTATCGTGATTCATAGCTTCGTCATTTTTTAGAACATTATATATCTCGAAGAGGGCACGCGACGAGAATGAACTGCTCGATTCCCATTAATCACGAGTACCTCTACTCTCCCATCTTGCGTGTTCTCTCTTGCAATAGGTCGTGCAATATCCAGGAAGGAATAGGACCATCAATCCTTCTTCTTCTCTTTTTCTCTCTTCATTCTCTCCAGTGTCTCTGCCATATGCATCTCCTTTCATTCCTCGTTGGTAGATCAATGGAATGGGAAGCTATACATCTGATGGCATCGAAGATATCTGTCTTCTCTCTTCGTATATTGGAATTGTTTGAGATGTTTCTCTGATGCCAATATAACAGTCGAATAATAGCTCGTAATTCGTCGGAGATCTTTCATTGCCAAAGGAGATGCGACTGGTTGAAAATGAGCGGGTGTGTGGATCGACTCCTTCTTTCGACTGTTCTTCTTCTTCCTCCGATTAATCAATGACCAGTGCGAGAAGAAGGAGAAACTATCCAAGTTTGGATCGGAATTAGGAAAGGAACGGAGAGATCGATGGAAGTGTTGATTAAAGGAGGACGAGAGAAGTGAAGAGGGAGAGAGGCAGTTTGGTAATCACTTGAGGGAGGGGAAAGGGAACGTTCTCGTACATGGTAATAAGGTTATCGAGAGGTCGACCAAGAGAGAAAGAGAACATACCATCCAGTTTGAAAGTAAAGGAGAAGTTTGCTCTGCTCTGCTCTTGCTGCCACGGCCTTCCCTTCCCTTCTCCCCCTCTCGTCCTCCCATCAATTCCACAGTCTCAGCTCCATCTCTCTTTCTCCTTACCAGTTACGCATTGAGCACCCTTTGAAAGTCACTTCAATACTGTGCATCTTCACTGTTGTCTTTAGAGACGAATGGCGCATAATTTATGGTCTCTTCATTTTCAACAGCCATTCCTTATCATTCGCCGACTATCATGATTATCTCGTTTCTCCTCCTTCTCTTCTCCATTTGTCCTTCTCGAGATATCTAAGCAATGCTCGGTTTTTTCAACCGGAATAAAAGGAGATCTTTCGGGAGGAAATGAGCTATGATTCATTATCTCGATCCTTTCCCAGACTGCAGCGCTCTCTTTTTATCTGCAGCCACTGTGTGAATTGAGCCCCGTTTTTCCCTTTTCCTATCAGTTGACTTTGTGGGAATGAGTCTCTTGGTAAGACTGGAGTGTTGTCTTGCCATGGAATGTGGGCGGGGTTTGGTGATAGTGAGGCCGTAGAGTGATAGAGACGGCCAGATTGATCAGTCTTATCAGAAGAGAAGAGAAGAGGGAGCACTAATCGATGGAGTGAAGGGGGAATTGTGTAACCACAGCAGTCTCCTCACTATTCCATTGCAAGTTATGGGAGACTTCCCACCCATTTGCAATATGCCATCATCTCATTCCTCGTGTACTCTCCCTCGTCTTCCCTTCTCCTTCTCTTCCTCCTCCCTTCTTCCATCAATCTCTCCTCTCAATTGGACACGAGTCCCTTTAGTTCTTATCGCTCCCGTGTATTTTCCTCCCCCTCTCTCTCTCTTCTTGTCATTCTGTCATCGATTTCGATTCGTGATTGAGAAGGAAAAGTAGATGAAGAAGCGAGAGACTGATGGAGGAACGTAGAGGAGATGAAAGAGTGTTGAAAATGAGAGATCAGAGAGATGAAGAGGAAAAGAAGAGTTTCTGATTCGTGCTAATTATGTTATCTCATCTACCCTCTTTCGACGTCTACCCATTCCATGATATTATTGATTATATTATTTGTTTTTGGGATATCCCTGTACAATTGATATCTGTATCCCATTGCAGATTGAGATCGATGGAGGAAGCAGCTAACAAGTCGTCCTCCTCTTCCTCGTCTTCCTCCACTTCTCCCTCCTCCTCGAATACGGTAGCTGCCATCGCAGGAGTATCGGGTACGGTATCGATTGATTCCTTGAAGGATCGGATGGAATCTAGGGAGGATTAGATGAGGCGCCTCAATCTGTCCTCTCCTTCTCATTCCTCCTTCGATAGAGAGTATTTCGTGCCTATCACTCTCCCACTGATTGACTCTCTGCATTCAGTACTCTTCATTCTTACCAGTTAGCAGTTTTGAGTTTCATTGATTGCAAAAAGTCAGTGGACCGCAATATTTGTCGATGATTGTTATTGAGAGCGAAGGTTGGTTGCAGGTGCGAAGATGGACGGGACTCCCTCTCAGCCGGATCCCGACACGATTAAGATGTTCGTCGGCCAGGTACGGTAATCTTCCCTCTCACTACCGTACCGTTTATCGATAACTGCGGGTTATTGTTGGTGTGCAATGTTTTTGCATTGACAGAGGTGAAAGTAATAGGAGCGGTTTATAGTACTTTCCTCACTCACTTTCGATTCGGTTCTTCTCTCGACTATGGTTCCCAATTCCTCTGATTGTCTCTCCACTCTCTCAAATCACTGCACTCTCTCCTCCCTCGAGATAAGAGATTGTTGTCGAGGAGACGATTGATTAGGTGAAACCGAAACGGGAAGTGGAAGATCTGCAATATCGAAATCTTACAGTTTTATTTTTGGAGTGGTTTTGAAAGCCATTTTGTGGTGATCAAGTGGAATAGTCACGTGGCTCGCTTTCTGTATTGGAGTGGTTACCATGTTGTTATCAGTATCGTCTTTAGTCAATGACGGAGTGAATTGCCATCACTCTCGTCCTATGGATGGCTGTGATTAGAGTGATAAGAAGGAGGAGGAGGGAGTGATCTCCACTCGAAGAAGACTTCCCATTGCCTGCTTTGGAAAGGAAAAATAGGCTCAAACCAGCTGATCGAGAGAGTTCTTTCGCTCCCTTGTGATAGACGACCAAAACATTGTCGTTGTTGGACGAGAAAGGACTATGGCAGGGGTTAATTGACAGAGGACATTAAGATGCAATATTCTTTGAGTGGAACTATTGATTGATAGCCGTGACCTACCAAGGAAGTACGAGGGCAACTGACGACTAAGTGAGTTGCCCTAGTCGATCAATCATTGACAGAATGTCCGTCTGACTAGGGGAAAACGATAGAAACACATGTCCGATTGAGAGCTTTTTGAGTGAATGAGAGAAGGAAAAGAAATGGAGTGATAGATGGGCACTTAGAAGTCTTCCAAGGGAATTTCTTCTGGAGGTGGTATTATTCTCGTAGCATAGATTGAACCCAATCAGTCGATCCAACTTGGTAGTTGTTGCCTTGTGTAGCAAGTAGAATTAGCCTCGATTACGGTCAAACTCCCTCTTTCCTTTCTATCGAAAACAGTAAGAAGAGTAGTGTGAGGGAGGACCTTTCGACCTTGCAAGAGTGCACGGGGATTTACATTTTCTTGCGACGGTCAGTCAGTTAGGAATCAGCTTTGCCATGTTAGAAAAGAAAGCGAAGGCATAATTTGAGAGTATTGTTACGATTTGATCCCTCAGGGAATCGAGGAGACGCATCAATCGAATTAGGGTGTGTGAAGTGTTTAGTATCTCTCTCTATGAAATCAAGACCATAGTGGAATCTTGAGATGAGCATGTCTGATTGGCGTATTGTCACTTCAGGATGGCCAAAATACCATCCTTCTAGAAGCTGGCTTGTCGTTTGTGGGGGAGTATATCGAATCATGCCCTTGCCTCTTCTGCAGTTTCAGTCTCTATGGTCTCACTTCCTGTCCATTTATCAGTCTTCCTACACGGGTGGTGATAGATCACGACGAGAGGAAAAAAGAGATGGAATGAGACGAGGAAAAGTGAAGGCAGGCTTATACTTTACAACGAGAGTGGAATGGGGAAGCTGTGGCATATGGGTTGAGTGGAGATGAAAGGGAAGATGATCTCGAGGAAGATGAGGTATTCGAAAAAGCGCATGAGAAAAGAGTGAGAAGTTTGCGTGTGGCAGATCGGAGTAAGGGAGTCATGCTGTGACGGAATGGGATGAAGAAGAAAAGGGGGAAATAAGTGGATAGGCCAGACGGAAGGGCGCTATTTGTTTAGTGAACGAATGACCGTATCTGGATAAAAGAGGGGTGAAAAGTATTGCACATTATGCTTCAATTAATGATTTTGTTCTTCAGGTTCCTCACTCGTACAACGAGATCCAGTGCAGGGAAATATTCGAAGTGTATGGACCCGTCTACCAATTGAATATCCTGAGGGACAAGCAGACACAGAAGAGCAAGGGTGAGTGTGGTAGATTGATTTGTATGGAGGACTGATCCTGACTTGATTGATCAGAAAACAGAGTGAGTTCGATGGATAAATCAATGGTGGATTGCAGGTTGCTGCTTCGTTACATTCTACCACAGGAAGGACGCGATGTCAGCTCAATCGGATCTGCATAACATCAAGACTCTCCCTGGCATGCACCATCCCATTCAGATGAAACCTGCCGATTCAGAGAATAGAAATGGTGAGGAAGACTAAATTGCTGTAGATGAAATCCAGACCAGAATGCTAAACGATAGATAAATTGCAGAGCGCAAGCTGTTCATCGGCATGATTAGCAAGAAGCTGAATGAGGAGGTGGGCAATCGATAATTGTAACTCTATCATGATTCAGTTTCCCTGACACGTATCACACCTGCTGATCTCTTCTTAGTCTCCGAATTCAATATTCGTTGTAGGACGTGAAGACGATGTTCGTTCCCTTCGGCCACATCGAAGATTGCAGCGTTCTGAGAGACACGGACGGTAGATCGAAAGGTACGGTAGAAGCACGTATATCATCGATTGGAGCTATATATAGTCGAGTGTTTTTGTGGCGATTTCGAAGCGAGATCAGCCGGGTGGGTCTCTGTTACAGTAGTCTGGAAGTAGCGAGTTACAGTAACCACAAGCGTACACGATTGATCTCTGTTGCCTCTCTCACTATCTCGCTCTTTCTGTATGGGAAGTGACACACTTAGTTCGGTGTAGATTACGGTCCCTGAATGTCCCTTGCAAGTCCCTATCCTCTATTCTGAACCAAGTCGCAAGTCAGTTCCAGATAGTCCTACCGTACTCTATCTCTGTGCCCCTCGTATAATCGATCGTACTACACATACAGTATTACTGGCCTTGAATATCCACACTCAAACACTGTCCGCTGTATACGGTATCGAGAATCGATTGATCGATCCTCAGCTCGTTTGGTCGCATCAATGAATAACCCCTCTGTTCGAGAATGATCCATAGTCGGGACGCTAGAGCACTCTCTCAAAATGGCACACTGTGATCAGTCATCGATCGATTCACGACAGGAAGCTCGACTACCGTATCATCAGGGTCTCGTCCGGATGTCTACCGTATTCATGTGTTTTCAGGCTGTGCCTTCGTCACATTCGCAGCTCGATCGAATGCTCAAGTGGCCATCAAAGCAATGCATCACTCACAGACTATGGAGGTGCAGCCATTGAGTGTTCTCCCCTTCCTTTCTCTCTATTCCATCCCTCCCTTCTCAGTCTATCTCTAATCATCCCTCCTTCCTTCTTCCTTCTCATCTCAGTCCTCTCCGTCCATGGTTCATTGCATCATTGTTTCCCATTATTGGATCCTTTGTTCGAGATGCCCCTCTCCCTCCTTCCTTCCTTCCATTCACTTGGTCCTTCCCCTCCAGTCTACAGTAACCCTCGCTCTGGCACAGTCTCGTCCCTCCTCTCATCGATCGCCTCTTTCGTCTCCACTAACACTAATCTACCGTACTCTCTTCTCCAATCAATAATCAGTAATCTTCCTTCAGGGCTGCTCCACTCAGATGGTGGTCAAGTTCGCGGATACTCAGAAGGACAAGGAGACGAAGGAAGGGAAGGGGTCGATGAAGAGAGATGCGTCGTCTCCTCCAGCAGCAGCGACGGCCACTGCCAATCAGGTGCGAGACTACTATCAACCACTTCACACCTATCAATCAATGGTAACTAAACCATTTTTTTATTTATGGTTCCGTAAAGTAGTTTAGTTGTAGGAATTGGCATATTTTTGATTAAGTAGTATTGAACTGTCCATTGCAGTTGCTGCAGCAGGGTAACATCCTCGGACTGCTGCTGCAGAACCCCCAAGTACTTGCCGGAGCCGGAGCCGGACAGCAGAATGTACTGTCCCTCTTGGGGAATGGTGAGTGAAGTACCTGTTGATGCACAAGCAAATTACGGTAGTGGGGAAATGAAATACGATGAAGCGCGTTAGGGGACATACTAGAAGTGAGAAATTGTGAAATAGGAAGAGTAGGCTAATCGCTCGTGTCGTCACAGTTCTCACTGGACTCGGTCGACTCACTGAGGCACAAGGAACAGGAGCTGCTCCTTCCTCTGCAGCCCCTGCAGCAGCTGCAGCTCCGCCCCCTCCTCCTTCCCAGTCTGCAGCATCGAGTCAGAATGGAGAGTGCGCAGGTAGAGAGATTGAGATCGAGTGTGGATGCCTCCCCTTCCCTCTGCTTGGACTGACGACCACTGCTCACCACCACCATTCTTGTCTTTGCTCTGCACTACGACGTTTCGAAGATGACAGACAGCAGATGCACGATGGACCACACAACGTCGGCTTCTGGGATATTGTAGTTCTTCTTCTGGAAGTTTTCGTTTTCGGTCATTGAATGCATGCGAGGTTCTTGATTTTTCAGCTTATTTCTTTCGGGCTTCAGAGTGAGATCAAATAGTAATGCAGAGCATTTGATTTGCGGTGAAACTAAGAATAGCGAACCCACTGACACGCATGATCCTATGAATTTTCACTTGGTTTCCCATATAGAGGCAACTTCTGCCAATTGATTCCGAATGAGATTTGGAGTGTGGAGTGAATAGACTGCTTGCCTTGCTCTATCTTTGGTTCTCCTTCCTTGACCTACCCCTTACCTCTCTCCTTCCAGCCTCCGCCCTCAACCCTGCTCTCCTGGCTCAACAACAGATGCTGCAGCAGCAGAAGTTGCTAGAGTACTCTATGCTCCTGCAGCAGCAGCAACAGGCGGCCGTTGCTGCAGCTGCAGTCGGAGAGTCGGCCAAGTACGCGACTAATGGAGGTGAGCGAACCTTTCAAACGTTGTGTTGTGCATTCCCATTCACCCGATCCATTGGCTTGACACTCACCTTGAATTATTTGGCTTATGATTGAAACGTAAATCCGCCTGCTCCTGAACCATTCGCTGTGTTGTGTTCGTCTATGTGTTGCTTCGTCCCTTTCGGTTCCATCCCCCATACCACTCACCCCTCCCCCCCCCTTCCTTCCTTCCTTCCTTCTCCTCCCCTATCCTCTCCTCTCTGCTTGCAGACTTCCAAGCTCAACTGGCAGTTCATCACCATCAGCAGAATGCAGCAGCTGCAGCCCTCCTCCAGCAGCAGATGCTGCAGCAGAGTTGTCGATCGACCTCTCCCACCCCCGGAATGAATGCCATCTACCAGGGTACGCGAGTCGTCCCATTGTAGTCAACCAGTAGTCTCCAGTCTCTCTCTAGTCCATGTATGAACACGCGGAAAGGTAGAAATCGATGAAACAGTAGACTACTTTTCCACGTTCATGTCCAGTCCGGTATTCACTCTTATCGTCCCATGTAGAAAGACCCCTCTGTTCCACTTATTGGTAGATACGCTTGAGATTGGTTTCCCTCTGTGTTGGGTGTCTCTCTCGTTCTCTCAATGGGTCTATGGTCTCTTTCCCTTGCAGGTTCATCCCCCAAAGATGCCGCCTCTCTCTTCACAGCAGCACAGCAACAACAGTTTATGGGACTACAGGCTGCCTCCGTCTACGATCCTTATGCCGCCTCTCAATTGCAAGCGCTGGGAAGTAAGTGTGCCTCCCCCCTCTCTCGCCAGTGCATGCTATGGCGCAGTGGAAGGCCGTGGGGTTGGCAATCGGCTCCCCGCTGGTTCGACCCCCGCTCTCTGCATCTTTGGAAATGATGATCCAACCCACTTGAGCTCGATGTCCATGGGAGGCTCAAATCCCTCTAAGAAGTTCCGATCCATTTTTGTCGATTTTTCCTCAATTTTAAAACTCATTCTCACAAATTTATCCAAGTAATTTCAGTGGCTGGCATAGTGCCCCAAGTGAGTCTGGCCCAGTCCGCAATTGGTGCTGCTGCAGTGACGCCCATTGTCGGGAATGGACAGTCGAAGGGACCCGATGGATGCAATCTGTTCATCTACCATCTACCCCAGGTGAGGAAAAATACTATTGAAGGTTCTCTTTATTAATTTGACTTGGTGCCTCTGTGAAAGCGGTCTGACTAGGAGATGTTTATGAATGTTGTTTGCAGGATTTCTCGGATGCAGATCTGTACAACACTTTCTCTCCCTTCGGCAACGTCCTCTCTGCCAAGGTTTTCATTGACAAGCAGACGAATCTGAGCAAGTGTTTCGGTGAGTATCGACATTATTATCATCGTTTCTAATTTTTAACAGACATCAAAGACCAATTTTCAGGTTTCGTCTCGTATGATAATTCTCAATCGGCAGCTAATGCCATCTCGGGTATGAATGGATTCCAGATCGGAACGAAGAGACTCAAGGTACATTTTTTTTAACTCGAAAATTTTTCTATTAAGTAGTTGACATTTGTTTAGGTAATGTAATGTACTCTAATGCAGTGTTGTCTTCAGGTGCAATTGAAGAATGCCCGCAATGCTGCTCATCCCTATCATATTCCCGCTTAAAGATACAGGTTAGTTCTCCCTTCCTTCTCGCACTCGTCTTCTTGTCTTACTGCACTACCATTCGTCGTCAAATAGTCGTTGGAGTGTCTGGTGTAGTATTCGGTAGACGCTCGATTAACCCTAAAACGCAGAATCTGTACTATTCATCACTCAAAATGAATCGCACTTCTTGTCCAACTTTTGTTGACTCGTCGTTTCAGAAGTGATTCGCCTGTGGTCGTCCCTTCTCTATCTATCCCCTACCTATCTTTGTGTGGCTACTCTTCTCCCTCGGACGACGATTCCCTCTTCCGACACATCCCTTCTCTACTGTAGTCTCAATTGCATGATGTTGCTTCGAATTCTGTATTTTTTCTAATATTCGTAATAATTCGTGCACAGTCTCGTCGTTTTCTACACCCTATTGTTTGGTTTCCTGTAGTATTTCCCGCCCTTTCTCGCCCTCTCTTGACCAGCCCCCCTTTGGCATCTCTTGCCCTAATGTCACTCGTTCTTAATAGTTTATTATTGTAATTCTGGAATATTATTCAAACACTATATATATATCCCAAAGATTAGAATTACGATTTCTCTGTGATCCCAAACAGAGATTCTACTCGAATTAACTCGGTTCTTATGACACTTTGACACACATTTTCTTCTTCATAGATTTTAACAGAGTATAAGAAACTGTCCTCTCTTGTCTCTTCTCTTATCCCTTCACCGTGCCTTATAACCCCCCTTTCATCTGTAAGATTATATCTACTATAGATTCACCCCACCCCGACCTCCCCAGGGTTTCCTATCTTTCTATCCTCTCGAATTTGCTACATTTAACAGCCGACTCGGCACTTTGCCATACACCAGAGATACGGTAGCGAATCCCAGTTACTAAGCTCCGCCCTCTCCCCTTATTTGCGTGTTTATGTGTGTTCGTTTTATGCCTCGTGGTGTAGATAAGATTCGTCGTTCTGCACTCGAAGCACGTCCTTCGACACACAACGAGTTATTGGCCATGAATCAGTACAGTGCAGTTATGAGTCCCTTCGTATAAGTAGTCCATCTCCCTCGCACTTTTCCAGTGTATTTGAACAGTTGAGATAAAAGATTCATCTGCAGATAAATCTACTCCATCGACGGAAAGACGCAGTGTAATCTCACCCTCTACGGATATTCATATCTAATCCCATTTCCAATTTTGCTTATAGATTGAATTAGAGAAATAGTAATAATATTCATAGGCAAGGCGCGGTCAGCGCCAGTTACTCTATCGATCTACAGATTTACTAATATTTCGTGCCAAGATCCTCGTTTACGGTGCCATTTCCAATCGATTTTGTGTAATCTTCTCCAATCAGATGTGCCATTCGATCGTACATAAATCATTTATAAACACTTGGCATTTACAAAGGATGGACTGCAAAAAAAAAGAATACAAAGGAAATGATCGTCTAAATAATTGTTCAATCTACATTCAATGTCTAAATTGATCGATTTCAGCTATATTAATATAAAAGCGATGGCAAAGAAGAGTCCAGATCATCAAGAGTATTCTGCAATAAAATTATTATTATTGTTACATTCGATGTTCAACAATCCTTGGTCATTTTGTTTCTGTTTTGTTGTTTCACTTGTCTTTCGTGCTAGTCAAAAAGCGTACACCCACACAGAGACAAAGGAAGGAGGTGTTCGAGGAAGGGGATGATAGAAAAAAAGAGAATGTAGAGAATTGAGAGGTGAACAGCCAATGACCCGTCATTCTACAAGGAAGGAGGACACGTAAAGAAAGCATGTGGTGTAATGCAATAGGTTTGATGTCTTCCTTCCCTCAATTGCCCTTTCGGGACGAATCACAAGAAACACAATGAGAAGCGACGTGTTCTGACCTCGGAGAATAATGATTCACTACTCTGCTTCGCACCCTTTGATCTACCTGGGAGACAAGGTTTCCCCTATTGGACAATGTTTAGCCGAGTGATAGTGGAAGAGAGCAGGAAGGAGGAGGAGATCGCATAGCGGAACGACACTCTCTTTCTCACGTAAGCTAATGTGCAGAAAAGAGGACAAAGAGGCGAGAAATGATTTATGATCAGCTGACAATGAACAATTATCAAAACAGTTGCAATTATGCTCATGCAGAATATACGTAAAACACATGGAATCACTTATTCAAAGAAGCATCATGGCTTCTCGAGAATTTCGATCTCCACACATGTTTGTGTGCCACTCTCGAGTCTCTCCGATTGTCGATCAACTCTCGACCTAATGAGCACACTTTCTCTCCTTTTTTCCTCTGGTAGATCAAACCCCGTTTCTCGACCTTGGAATTCCGCTCACTCATAACCATAGTCATCATTCTGGAAAAAAGCAATAGCTTGTTGAGGAATCTTACTCATTCGTCCATTAGCCTCAGTCTTTTTCTGTTAGCCCCCTCCCCTCCTTTACACCGACTAATTGTTCTGCCATCTACGAGCACTTTTTGTCTGTCCACTATCGTTTCCCTTTTGTGTTCCGACCTCGAGAAGCTTAGAATGAGTGAGAAAAAGCAGCCAAGGAGCAATAATGAAAGCGAGAAGATGGTAGAAAGTGATAGGCCCCGTCCCGCCGGTGCAATACGTCAATTCTCACTGAAATATAGGCAACGTTCTATGCGCTTACATTACAGCAATGAAGAAGTGAGAAAGTGTTGCGGCATTTCTCGACTTGATCAATTACAGCTGAGACAATGGTTAACCATAACCTTCTTCCTGCTTTTTTTATGCCTACGAGATGAGAGATCTTGCAAAGGAACACTGGCAGCACTGGACTGAATCATCACAGAAACAAGAACTGTCTTATCATTGAAGTCTGACTCAGACTCTATTCTCAATAGTAATGTTATTCGGTATCTCAATGTCCTTCCTCCTCTTGTTCCAACAACATGAGGATCGTTCGCAACTTAACTATCCCCGCTAGCAACTCTCCCTTCGTTTGATCAAAGTCTGCATGGACCCATCAAATGTATATCGCTGTAACTCCCTCCAGTTGACGGTGCTTTACTCACTATTAACCCCCAAGGGAGATAATGACTCAATCTGGCTCGACTCGATTCGTATAGTCATCAAACTGACGTTTTCCAATGAAAACTTTCCATTCAATTGTCACCATTATAGCCACTATTATTCATACTCTATTGGAGTGGCGCCTGGAGTGCATTGTTCGTACTGCTACAGCCGACTGAACTGGACAACAGAGGCTACCGATTGGAATCATAATCGGCCACAAGGAAGTTACTGAGTTGCAATGTCTAATCTCCGATTCACATCTCGATGAATTATGCCTATTAGCGAGTTCAACTCTCACTTTCAACGGAGTAGGAGTATCTTGCACCAACGAAGCAACAATATTCGTAATCTCCTCCAGTTGTCTCCCTCGGGTGATACAATGGCTGATCTGCCTTTCCATTGTGGTCATGGCTCGACAAGGTCAAGAGAGTCTCCCTTTTCTCCCGCTACTCAACAGCTCCTCCATTGATAATCCTCTTCTTACGTCACTCTTCTCGACCACCCATTCACTACTATGCTGCAGTAGTTTAGAAGAACACAGAATACGGTAACCTTTGCATCCTTCGAATGATTGATGGCGATGGGCTATCTTCTATGATCTACCTTACTCATTAACTGGTTCTTATTTAGGCGAAGGGATAAAACACAGCGAGGGAGAGACGAGTAGAATAGAAAGAAGTAACACATATCAAACCGGGTAGTCCCCACTACTTATCATTCCTATCATTTCGCATTCATCACTCATCACTACCGTAGTATCCTATGTTGCTCTTCCATTCCTTTCCATTCTCGGGGGAAGCACCAAACTTCGCCTTCCTTCTTCATGCCATCCATCAAACCATTCCACATCACTCGAATCCAGTCCTACCGTACTTCTCATCATTCTCGAGGGGTAATTGATACTCGGTGGGGGGGGGGTAGACTGAACTGTCCTCCCCCCTCAAGGTCCCTCCTCCCATCCTCTGCTCTCTCTCCGCCCTCCTCCCGCTCCTCCCACCCAGTGTACTCCCCATTCCCGACACTGTTTAGCCGTCCCTATAAAAGGGAATCTCGACTCTAGTTCGAGAATCAGCCTCCGCTCTGCAGTTCCTTCCTCCAACTTTCCATACCGTACTGTCTCTACTTTCTACTTGTCTACTCGATCATTACTACTTTATTGGTTCTCATTCCTCTCGTAAATCCCATTCATAGATCATGTTTCCTAGCACCTCCTTTCTTCTCATCTTCATTCATTTCGTCTAAATCACCCTCTTCCATCTTCCATAACTTCTCTACTTGTTTCGATGACAATCATCTCTCATCACATTCTCATTCCTGCTGACCCCTCCCCTCTCCGACCACTTCAGTCTCTCTTCCAGACTTCACTTTTGTCCACTCATTTACCCTCTTCATTTCCTTTCTCTTAGCTGTTCTTCATAGAGGGAACTTCCGTCTCAGCGGGCGAAAGTGGTACTTCACTAAATATATTCCTCGCATTCCTTCCTCTTCTCACTTGCTCTTTCGTTCACTCGTCGATCGCCAGTCTGACCCGTTCAACAACCTCCTTCAACCATAATTACTGTATTCCTTCCAGAAATGAGATTCGCCCTTGTTCTCGCTGCTCTCGCCATCGTCGCTTACTCCGCTCCTCGTGGAGATCGATTGGCCCGTGCCGAGAAGATGAGGTATGCTAGGCACATCCCAGTCATACTCAACCCCTTCTGCTCCATCATCGTCCTTATTCAGGGAGCGCGTTCGCAAGGCGATCACTTTCTTGCAGCAGGCCAAGTCCTACGGAGAGTTCGCCATCAACACTGTGAGATCATACTCTCCATTGTTACTTCGTAGATGTGATCCAAACTCTCGCCATCAGCGTGCCGGAAGCTGTAACCCAGATGTAGTCCATAGCATCTTTCGGGAAGATACTTCCTTGCTTCAACATTCCTTTCCACTTGACACATAGGGCAACCAGTCTTCCTCTCGCTCGCTCTTTTTTCGTCATCTCTGATTAGGCTAAGGATCTTCTCCTTCCATGGGTGCCATTCTCTAGTCTAGTCCCTCCTAACTACGACTAATCAGTCCACTGGCAAAGTAAGGCGTGCCAAAGGGAAGGAACACCTTGCTACTCAGCATGAACATCCAGAGAAAAACATTTCCAATCCACTCAAGGGTCATTATATCCGGCACGAAACGCCTGAGGATTGTATGGCCACTGTTGTGAAGAGAAGAAAAAAGGTATATCAACATTGGGGCAATCTTATCTTGTTCTTGATCGCGTATCATTAGTGTTCAATCAGGAATGGATAAGGTCAGAGGGTAAAAGTGTTCCTTCTTCGAAGTGTTACGTGTATCACCTACCGGTTACCTGTGAGTTCAGCTTGAGTGGGCAAAGAAGGGATTGGGGGTCAAAACAGACGAGCAGCCTCCTCCTCCTCGTCATTCTTCCCACTCTCGACCTTCCTTCGTGGAATGTTACAGTCAGTCTAGATAATTATCGCACCTCTTTGTCGCCTTTTCGCTTCTCTTTGTCCGACCTCTTGTTTGTGATGATTAGCCATGAGAGTGAGCGTAGATCGCGATCGCGAATTTTCCTATTGGACACCCAGCACCAGTTCCCTTCGACTTAGTTCCTCCATCCCTCAACGGTTCAATGATCATATCCATCCGTCCCAGCATACTGTTCGAGGTGTCGATTTGTGCGAACTTTGTGACGTAGGATTACGCCTAAAAATACGCAGGATCAGCCAGATACGGATTCGCTGACTGCTAAACTACACCCGAAGGGTACGAAGGGCACGGAAACTGGAGAGAAACTACACAACTCGCACATCGCTCATCAATTCCTTTCAGCCCACTGGTCTCTATCCCGTCGGAGATATCACTGCTGATAACCTTCCCGACGTCTTCAGATTCAGAAGAGAGTTTGAGGAGCTCAAGAGAGTGAGTCTTCCGCTTTCGAGGTTCCCGCACAGAAGTATGGGAAAGTGCAGAGAGATAGACCCGTTCGCACCTTCCAGTGTATACATTTCCATACATCCACCACCTCTCTAGTCTCTTTTTGTTCACTGGGCAGAACCCGAAAGAGGGAGAGACATTGCATGTTCTTGAATCCCCAACACATTATATTGTGGAGGGGAAGAGAGGAACGAGAGAAAGTGAGAGTCGCTCGATCATATTTCATTCGCTACAATAGGGGGAAGCAGTAATAGGCTTACACCTCTGATGAGGAGTGACTAATATCGAACACGTCGTAACTTGAGTCAATCCTATTAGGATGTTACAAGCACAGAACGAGAAGAGCATCAATATCATCTCTGGGTTAGCTTATGCGTCTCTCTTCAGGCCGAGCAGACTCAAATCAAGTCGTTGATGGCCAAGATGGACGCTCCTGCTGTCGCCACGACCACTGTCGCCGCCAGCCATGATGTGAGGAGAATCGAATCGTCCATGACGTCATTCATATTCAATTATCATCTCTCTCAGGTCGAGGGCAGTGGAGTGGAGGGATCCGGATTCGAGGATAAGCCCAAGAAGACGACGCCTAAGAAGGGAGACAAGAAGGGAAACAAGAGAGGTATTTAGCGTTATTACACGAGCACATAAACATCAATCGTGAAATGAGTGCAGAAATGAATAATGAATAGTTGCAGAGTCACCGATTGAGGAGCCTCTGCTCACTGGAGATTCCCAGGTACTGTATCCTACTTTTCACTGAACTACTGACAAAAGCACCCATTTTTCAATGCACCTTTTCAATTGACTGACTAACAGATATCTATCCTCTCTAGAGTCACGGACCTATCGCGTGGGCTGCTGCACCCGGCAAATTTGAAGCCTCCAGAGTCTAATCGATAATCGGCACCAATCTACCGTAACCCTCCGCCGTTGCCATACCCTTCCTCACACATCATTATCCATTCGAGACCCGAGTGTTACCGTAACCATTCCAACGAGTGTTCCTCCCATTCTACTAATATCAACTATTCCCACTGCCTTATCGATACTCAATCACACTAATCGAACAATACTTGACGATCCTCAACGCACCCCGTGTGATTATTTATTCTAGAAACGAATTAATAAACGATTTACTACTCACTCATGATCAATATCGAATTTTCAGTAATTTCAGTAAGAGCATCGGCGAAGATTGGAAAGCGACTTACCCAACGGGCTCGGTCCCTCCCTCTTCTTCTTCCTTCATGGAACGAGACGAGATTCGACCACTAAATATTTATCATTATTCGTCTAGGATTCCGTGCTATCAACAATTGTCATTTGTTTGTAAATATTCGATCATTGATCAATGAACATGTTCTTTAAATGGATTTAAGTCTAAACATCATGAATTTATTGATCATTTCCACGGGACATACTCGCGAGATGGGATAGACAAGTCGACTTAGATAGCATAAGGTGAAGAGGCAAACAATGGTTGTAGAGTATGAGAAATAGGAGATTAATAAAAAAAAGGCGTCAAGAAAGAATGCAGACCAGATTTCAATATGTCTGAGTTGCAGTACTCTAATTAAGTAAGTACTCACTAGTAGGAATATTTAGGGGAAAATAATATTTTACAGGACACGGGGACACAAGGCAGATAACACACAACTTCTATGCTTTTGCAAAATACTCTGTACAGAATCAACTGTGCTATACGCATCGGGTTTATAGACTATTCTCATGACGATTGATGGTCGGGTAAGTCATCGGGTAGATCATCTCAAAAGAATATAATGGGCGTCTCTGAGTGCTTCTGCTAGATTGGAGATTGAATGGTAATTGTATCGAGCTTCGACGTCTCCCTCGAGGAAATCTCTGTACAGTCGCTCCACTCTGCAATTATTATTGCTTTATTTTTAAAGCCAACATTTAACGTGTTCTACATCCACCATCTATCACTACCCTTCCGCACCTCTTCTGTGCCAGTTTGAGTGGTTTTCCTCTCCTCAGATTCCTGTCTTCCTCTCCGTGGGCATCGAGATAGACACTGCCCCAGATCTGCGCTCGACAGCCCGTCGTCAGACCCTGATGAGGCAAAATTGAATATGTATATCTGATAGCATAACAAATATTTCAAAGCAGAATTTAAATGTGATTATTATTATACATGCATTTGTCATTGAATTTAGAATTGCTCACTTCAACTCTTAGCTTGACCAGCACGATGAGTGCACTGTTGAGGGCGAGGAAGGGAATGTGCACGCCGCATGGATGCTGAGACGAGGAAGGGTTAGGAAATATAATATATTTTTGTTTAAGTGATCTCCAAAATTATTACTATTAATCTGGCTTTCTATCAGATTTTTATCGCAGTGACACGCTATTTTTAGACTAAATTCTCGTACGAATTATCGCAATTCTTCTTCACTCACCGTCTCCGGTTCCAGGCAGTTCTCTCCGTTCGCATTTTGACTATGACAACACATGTCCAGACAGATCTGGAGAGAAAGAGAGTGGAATATTTCAAGAAAGATTAATAGAAAAATTGTGTAATACATATTTGTTAGGGTTGGCCATTTGTGTCTGAGAAAACCGCTCCTCTCGCGCGCGCTCGGACAGGAATGAGTCCGACATGAGAATGATCTCTCATTCCTGGGACAATGAATGGTCTGAGAAGAATAAATCTCAGACCATGTATGGTCCGAAACTTTGAACGCTCTTTTTGAAAGCCAAAAGTAATCAAAATCATTTGTGCAAAGGCATGTGGCATTAGTATTACATTCTGGATGATTTCACAGCAAATTTAACGCAAGAATCGTTTGCTCAAAGTCGACGACTTCCCTTCAAAATCATATCATTTTGTCAGCTGCGCTCACTAATTTGAAGCCCTGTTGTGCTCTCCCATTAGAATTGCATTTCGGAATACTGTTTGATATTTTAAAACGTAGGACAACTTGTTTTGCGCAGATTGGATGCCCTCTTTGATCCTTAGCAATTGCAGAGCGGTATGTTACCTTGCAAATCTATTAGATTACCTCATTACACCATTAGAATTGTCTTGACATCGAAAAACGGTTCATTTCCGATGTTTTTAAGGTTCAGACCATATATGGTCTGAGACCATGTATGGTCTGAGAATCTCAGACCATTCATTGTCTGAGACACCGCTCTGTCCGAAGAATTCTCGGACAATGATAGTCTCAGACCATTCATTGGACACAAATTGCCATCCCTAATATTTGTTCTTCCTCACCATTTCCGAGCAGATAAGACAGATCATTGGATTGGGAGGCACTTTGCAGCATCGACGACACGTACGACCGAAGTATCTGCAACAGAATATCCCACAGTGTACACTTTTTCTCGAAAACACCGACAGCAACTGTATTGCGTCTGTTCGATGCTCTCCAATTGAAACACGATCTTACCGTTCTTCAATTCAATACCTTCGCGATGCTTTACAAAAAGACTCACCGTGCGAAAATGTCATCGTATGACTCGGGAAGTCGAAGAGTGAGGAAGGGACGGAACGAATTCGGCTCTTCCACCAACATCTTAACATTTTCATCAATTGACAATTAGTACACTGCATGATACATTTTATAACTATACCCTATCATACGACTACATATTTTTCAGTTTCTACGTGAGGCAGCAAAGTGCCAAAGTCTGAAACTTGTCTCATACTTGAACCCCCTTGTACATTCTCCTCTATCATTCACCCTCTTATCACTGATTTTCTTCCTCAATTGACCTCACAATGACTATGGATGACTCTTCTATTCTCTCTTCTCATACCTCTCATACCGTCTGTCCCCTCCTTTCCCTTTCTTCTCTTTCTGAATCCCGCCTCTCTCTAACTCTTCTCCTCCCGACACCGTTCACGTTTGTCCTCCACATTTCGAACCCCTTCACTATTGACCACTCTCCTATCGTTAATGGTAAATATTTTCAGGATGGCCCGATCACAGATTCAGACGAGTTTCCCAGCTGGGGTGAGTGTTCGATTCAGTTTCACAACTATCAAACGACATCACTTGATAACCTTCATACCTTGTGTCCATTTCTACTATCCAATTCAAAGTCCTCCCTCGTCCCTTTTCGTCCTTCTGTTTTGTATTTACCCACTCCTCTCGCTTACTTTGTCGTGTGTATGCGTAACGAGAGGAGGTACGAGGTATCGGGTGAACTGGAGAGGGATCAGAGTGATACAGATAACAAAGGCCTTCCACCCAGAAGGGAAGGTTCGACCCCTTTGATTCCCTCTCTTGCGCATCACATTTAGGTTCCCTTCTTATTCGTCTCGTGGTAGATCACGTGTTCCTTCCAGATAGCGACCAACAGATACGCATCGACCGAACTAATTGGAGCCTTCGACGAAATGAGACTCGAATCGGAGCCTGCCCATCAACAGAGCGAGTCAGTTATTCACGAATTTGCGAGTCATTGTCTACACTATCACTTCCTGTCTTTCTCACTATCAGAAAGCATCACTTTTCTCTTATCACCGAGTTTCACATTCCTCTATGACTATTATCAGTGCCTCAAGGGGTCTTGCCTGGTTCAAAAGCATTGCCTTCAACCTTCAGCATTCTCCTCTATTAGTCACCATGCATGGCGCAACTCTCCTCCATGAATCACAATTCCTCCTACTCGAATTGAATTCCCATTCCCTTTCCCCGATGCTGAATCACGCAATCGATAACCCTCATCTAAACCCGTCGTTCTGATCTACCTCTCACTTTTTGCCATCTCGCTTACTTCTATTTCCATCCTCTTGTTTGTTCTCTCCCTCTCTCTCTTTCCCCTCCTCTCCTCCTTTTGAATCCATCCAATTTCTCAGCTGATCATCACAATTCCTCTCTAGTCAAACACACGCGGAGCAACGTGTAAAGAAGGGAAAGAAACGATTGGAGATACATGCCTCGTGGCACAGAAAGAGAGATCAATGAAGAACCATTGCAGCTACCCTCTCTACCATCCTCATCCGGGACGTTCTCGTAGTGAATCAGGCCCTGGCCAGCCCGGTCCCTCCCGATCCACTCCCTCACCCCATCCTCCACCTATTCCTGGTCATCAAAGGAATGCCAGCTATGACCCACGACTGCAGCAGCCACCGCCACAAGGGTACACAGTTGCTAGAATTTATTAACACTAGGAGAAATCTTCATCTTCTTCCTTCTTCAATCTGTGTATCCAAAATTCGACAAATGAGAACTATTCAGTTCTTACGCTCCGATCGCTCGACCGACCTCTCTACAACCCGCTCCTACGCCCACCGGATCGTACTCCAGCAATGGGAAGGCACACGGACGGAATCCCAGTCATGGAACCAATCCGAGGACTCCCACTGTGAGACGTTCAGCCGATTATGGAGTTTTTTCTCTGATTTCTTCATTATTCCATCTACTAGGAGGGGGAGGGGCGTTAATTCATAATCGTATTTAAAAAAATTAATTCAGCAAGTGCGGTACAATCTACCCGAGGAGCGAGTCTACATGCCCACAACAGTCATGGCACCTTCGAATGGTTAGTAAAGAACCTAGAGCGGAGAGGCTCTTACTTCTCGTAGATGAGTCAATCAGTTATTTGACCTCTCGCGAGTGACGAAAGAACTGCGCGAAGGTGATTCATCCTCCACTTCATCTTTAGAATTACTCCACTACTTCTGCCGACGGAAAATAAAAGTCACGCATGCACTCGATTGTTTGCTCAGAGAGCAGAACAGTGAGATCAGAAAATGAAGAAACGGCGACTTTCGCGAACAAAATAGCAAATTGCAGCTTCGACTACAACATCTCGTCGTCGGTATGACAAATTGGCCGATGTCTACTCAATGTCAGGAGACACCGTCGATTTCGCCCGAAATATGGGAGAATACATTGATGATCGATGCCCAAGGTAAAAAAATTTACAAGAGATTCAAAAGGTGATAATCTGTACTTTTCAGAGCCATCTGGTATGGTCTGTGTATTGCACTTCTCCTAATGGGTCTTCTCATGATGTTATTCGGTCTGTTCACCCAATCAATCATCAGCTTCAATCCTTCTTCTCTCTTCAGGTGCCTTCAATATTCCCTTCTGCCACATTCAACCCATGATTCCCATCTTCCTTCTCGTCTCTGGTCTTCTCATCATGATTTCGTGCGGTCTTCGAATGTATGGACTCGTGCCCACTGGCAATCTCCGGTACCGCAGCCACAACTATTGTGAATACCCCATCACTTCATCAGAGGTCATCCTGGTGGTCTCTCAACTGCGCTCTGCTGCCATCTCATCGAAGCTCTTTTCATTCTCGCCAATATTGTCTGGCTCATTCTCGGCGCAATTTGGGTGTACGGCAGTAAGCGATACGTCGTCTTCCAGAGAGGTCAGTTAGTATGATCTTTCCTGTAGTGTATCAGACACAATGTCTCTCTCAAGAAGGTTGATCAAGTGCGAGTGGCACATATGAGGCGCTAGGGGGAAATCCACCAGAAAAGGAGATTTTACAGCATATTTCCTATTCACAGGAATGTTCGACGATCATTTCTGCGATGAGGGTCTCTACTGGTTCGCCTTCACTGCAGTCACTCTACAGATTGGATTAATCATTCTCGGAATACTTGGAGTGCTCATTCTAGTTTGCCTAGGAGCATTCAAGGTTCGCACTGGCCTTATCCACAAGAGATTCAGATCATAATGGACAAATCTTCCAGCAAGTGGAGCCCTCTCTGGCATCTCTCGAGGAATGATCTCCTTCATGGCCTACTTCTTCTCTCCATCCTCTGTGATGACTGCAGCATCTCACGTTTTTCTTGTCATTCATTTATAGCGATAAACAATTGGATCCCTCTTCGTTTTCAGTGCAAATTACATAGTAATGTCTCGAGAAGGAGAACATGAATCAGCCGCAGAGAGAGGAAATGGCATACAATTGGAGGAGTGTTCCGCACTGAGATCTATTCCGACTCACGAAGTCGGAAGAAGCGCTTGACTTTTTTCTGCGCGTTCGGTTTCTCCTTTATTGACACCTCTCTCCTATATCTATATCCTAGAATATTCAGATCAAACCCTTTCTCTCTACAATGGATCAATCCAATGAGTGTTCTACTCCTCTGCACATTCTCTCCTTCTTTTCCATCCTCATCTTCTTCCTCGTCCTCTTCTGCTGCTGTGGTGCAATCGCTTGCGGACTCTACCTATTTAAAATGTAAGACTAGAAACATCGCAAATCAAGATAGACAATACGAATTGGATGGTATGTAGTTATTCGAATTTTTCGGAACGTGAATGCTCTAAGATGTATCAGTGTATCCAAAGAATCGCACCATTCTTTTGCAGAAACTCGACCACCAAGCCGCCGAAGGCAAACCCACCCAAGGTTATTGTCAAGGAGACTAAGTACGATCCAGTGATGAACCCATAATGGATAAAACTTCGAAGCTCATAGTATGAATAGTGCCCACAGATTATGTACTTTTTTTTTCTTCGCTCCATAATAAAGTGTAATATTCTTGTCCCTTGAAAACGTATTCCATACATTCAGCCGCGTACACTTCTGCTATTTTCAGTGAAATAATTTTCACCTCACTTAATTTTCACCTCACTTCTCACTGGATCCCCAATGCTGACGCATTGTTGCGGGCGCGAATCATTTCGAATCTCATTGGAGAAATGTACGAAATAGGCGGAGGAAATGATCATACCGTACAGTGTCTTCCATCTCCCTTCTTCTCCTACTTTCTCTACTTCTCTCGCAATGGTCGCATGTTGGGCGCTCGTTCTTTCCAACATCTCTCTCATCACATTCACTATCCTTCTACTCGGATTAGGCCTACTTGCCATCTTCTTCATTCACAAGGCCCTCGCCCACTGCAACCTATGCGTTCGTTTTTTCCTCATATTTTTTCAATCTTCTCCCAGTAAAAGAAGAAAGAATGGTCTCTAACTAATTAATAAAATCCCATGTTTCAGGGCTTCGGCAAGAAGGATAAGGAGGAGAATGCGAAATCGGAAGAATACCGCCCTGGTGTGAAAATGGTCTGATCAAACATTTAATCTCAAAACGAGAAATTTGTATGTTATTATACTTGATATTTATGGACGATTGATCCCATTTCCTGCCTAGTACAAACCCTTCATCATGACCAGAACCCACTGATATTTCGTCCGATAGATAAATAAACGAATGTCTCACTGACCTTCTTCTTGTTGACGATGTACACGAGTGGTTTGACAGCATTGAGTGCCCATTGAGCGATGACAAAGTATGTGGGATGGACACCAACGCCGTCCGGGCCTGATATTGGAAGGAGATTTCAAATGCCTAATATTTCTGCTGAAACATAGCGGACGGACGTCTTTGGTAACGAATACTCGATCTACTCGTTAAATGGTCGCTCACTCACCGAATACGTGTGTCTCCAATTGATCTCTCGTCATTCCCATCGCACTCTTCAATCCTTCTGGGAGGGCGACCAATCGAACCTACGATTGGCATATCAAAGATCTCATCGTCATGCTTTCAATCCTAATTCACGTTAACCCTTCTTCTCTCCTCACCTCATGCCACAATTGGGCGATCCTCATCAACAGATCGTGCATCGGCTGCATAATCACATTCTCCTCGAAGTCGGGAAACTGAAATAGATCACGTATCGAAATCGATCGTTACCGTATCCCTCTCTTCCCCTCTCCTCTCCCCGTACCTCTCTTTTCTCCAACGACTTCGTGATGGCAACGAGGTGTTTATTGCTGCAGAAGATGCGAGCGACCACTCGACGAACTCCGGAGAGACACTGCAATGAAATCATATTATCGCAAAAGAATAAACCGTTCCGTTTATTTTAGTTCCGCTCTGTCGAATTTTATCGTTGATTTCGAGGTCTCAGAGTCTAGTTTATGCGCTCAATCGGTACCTATGGCCTTCAATATAACGCATGGAGAAGAACGGAATTTTAGAAATAATCAATAATCAAATAGAGAATAAAATGTTCCGTAATGTGCGCTAA
>LS587830.1:538029-548720 GCA_900490775.1 Pristionchus maxplancki | reverse complement strand
CAAGAGAATAATGAGAAGAGGTCCTTCCTAGGAAGCATCCGAATCAATTCAAACAACTCCAAAAGAAATCCCCTATTGATTTTGTGAGTGGTACTTTTTTCTTCAGAATCCCTTTCAAAGCGGCGATTATATAATGCACAAATTGCAGATTATCATTCGCACGTTGGGTCGTCCCTCGATGAGTTCCTTTGCATCTCTCTCGTCTCCTTCTTCCTCCATCGCCCATTCTCTCAATCTTTCGTAGTCGACTTTACAACAGTGAAGGACAGTCCATCTAACAGCAGCCAATGCGACCAATCGACGACCGAAGATGCGAAGGGATTCTGGAATCATTCAGCCATTTAGACTATCTGCGATCCTTATAAATCCCCATTTTATAAAAGAAACCCGCAAGAACTACCCCCTACTCACCAAGTATACTTTCCTTCGTAAGCTCCGAACTCATCATAATAGAGGTCATTCGAGTGGCCAGTGCGAACGGATTAGAAAAGAGGATGGGGAATCGCTGAAACAAGGAAGATGTAGATTAATTGATATTAAAAAACAGATATTCATTACGTTATTCACGTACTGTAACCAAGAGAAAAATATGTCGAGAATAAGGATTTAAACGATCGATTGAAGCTGCGATCATATTTTAACTCACATTGTCATGATCGATAGCTGGTTTGCCTTGACATCGAATCTTCCATTCATTCGAAAATTGTAGTTTGGCTCTGAAAGGAAATGAACTTCCGACTGTTTTCTCGGAATAACCTACGGAGAAAATTTGAAAAGGCGGAATACATTCGCTCTTTCTTTCTCATCAAGAGCGGGAGAAGTGAGACCATGCTGAAATGGCAGACATCGAGAGTGCTCTACACAAATCAGTCGCTGTACCTGCAGGGCAAGACTGATCAAAGGATCTTGAGTCATCTTCTTCGGAGATAGAATCTCTCTGTCTTCATCTGTGATACACGTCAGATCACACTGCAATATTTGTCATACTAGCGTTCCGCGACAATTAAAGATTAAAAATCGCCTGACCTCGGCCATTTCAGAATCAATAATCGTCTTAGCACTGTGACCAGCATATCCACTCGTTCCTTCCATCGGATCAGCTATTCCCTTGTTATCGGATGGACCTGAAAAAAACCTATTTTTACCACAAAAGTGCATCATTTTCCGACTAAAGTAACAATTAGCGAAATCTCTAATTCTATAAATAAGGTTACTTTCTAATCATCCTCATTCCTTCCTACCGTACATGTGGGTTCATCAATCAGTAATTCCTTCACGTGGGCCATGGTGAACTCCACTTCTTGTGTCTTAAGAGAGAGCGCCGAATGGAAGTTGAGGTGTTCTGAACGGATTGAATTATATTTTTTTTAAACTAGCAAATCAAAACAATTTTCATCTGCCATGTTAAGAGCGCGACTGAGAACTCTCAAGCCCCAGTCGAATTAGGGATACATCAAGTAGGGGATACCTGAGACGAGATCGATACACTTCGGTCTCACGGGAGACACTCCCAATCCATCGAAGTAAAGATTACGCTCGATGTTACGCCTGGAATACGAAAGGAATGAAGTAGGGATGCTCGATCAAGTACCAAAAGCTTGGATTTTGGCCTATTGAAACCAAGCGCTTGGTTTTCTTCCAAGCGCTTGGGTATATTGTAGTGTAAAAAAGTAACGTATTTCTGTTATCTTATCATGGGCTCTGATAAAAGCAGCAATAATTAGAAAATAAACCACTACTCTGATTGAAAAAATATATTAAAAGTCACTATAATGTCACCATCCATGTCTCCTTGACAAAAACCAAGCGCTTGGTTTTCCCAAGCGCTTGGAACTTGAACTTGTTTGAGCATCCCTAGAATGAAGTATACCACGAGCGCCATAATATCCCATTGGAATACCGTACTCACATCAACAATCCCTGCAGGAAGATGTGGGTGTTCTCCTCGAGGAACTTCTCTGCGTCACTCCCACGAGTCGAAAGACTGCAAATACACACATGTTTCGAGCATACACCATGTCAATACAATTCAGAAATATGTGGGAATTTGAAATAACGTGATCGAGCTTCTAAAATATCGAGAGAGAAGCGAACTTGTGCTCGACGAGATGCTTCACAGTCGCCAGAGAGTAGATGCTCGATTTAGCTCCTACTGAAGATTCAGCCTCCTCGAAATAAGTTATTGAATACGAATAACGCAATTGTATAAACGTATATTCAGGATGTGATAACTAGATTAGAATTGAGTGCTCACATGTTCATCTACACCTTCAATATTCTTCAACGTCAACTTCAGTTGTTTCATTAGAGTATCGAAGACCGCCAATCGAGCCTCGGATTGACTGAAGAACAACCCGATTACAAAAAAATACATACAGATATTCAAAGCCTGTAAATATTTCTCACCCGGATCTCAATTTCTCTCCCACATTCTCTTCCATGCCTGTTCCTACTCTGAGAGGAAGAAGTCCATTGGTGACGAATCGACATTTGGGACAGAAGACGATCTCGTGAAGTTGGCCGATGCGCTCTCGCTTAATATGAACTCATTCATATCAGTGTAGACACCCAATCGTAACACGTTAAAAGAACAGCATTTGTTTCATGTAAAGTAGTCTCTCTGTCGCACCTGTTGGTTGTAGATGGTTTCTCTGTACTGCTCGAGGCAACTGATATGGGCATGGTGACCACACGTCTTCAGTTCCATCATAGAAGGAGTCGCGATCAGATCGCAGTGCTCACCAGCGATCTGAAAATTGACAATATTAACTTTCAGCTTCATTTTCAAGACCCCATCATATGTGACACGTGGGAGTATTATTGGATGCACAGTAAGACATAATTTACCATTGGTTCGACAGCCGAATTCTGCTCTCTCCAGAAAAGAGCGTGATTTTGGCATCGACGCTTGGCTGCTGAAATGGTCTTCGGTCATCTCAACCCTGTCTCATCCCACAAATAATTCCTCACCTTCTGGATCCTTCTGCAATTCCTCATCCAATTCAATCAGCGACTTCTCTGGAGTACTCGCATCGATCGAATTGAGATACGAGCCATTGAACTGCAATTTAGCAACATCGTTTTCATATCAGACCACGCTCAGTACCACTAAAATCAACAACAAAGGTGAAAAACAAAGACAAAAATGAAAAACTGAATAGAATTGATACCTGGACATACACCAACAGTCCAATTGCTTGGTCGAAGCTGGCTGGTGTCTCATCACTACAGATTGGACACTCGTATTGCTCCACTGTTTTCTGCAAGAAGGGCTGATGAATCATATAATCTTATGAAAACAGAGTTCGGTGAATCGATAATGATCTACTACAGTATTCGATGATCCCACCTTACAGTAAATATCTCACTCACATCGCTGACATCCAATCTATCGAGATCTTCCTGCGTCATTTTCTCTTCCACCATCAACTTCTTCATTAGCTGAAAAAAGTACATATTAACCGCTAATTTTCTAAGAGATTTGAATACGTGGGCGCATTCCCTATCCGATAATCTCGTATCTCACCGCTCCTCCTTTATTGTTCTGAGACGCGGTAATCTTCGCCCTCAACGCAGCAGCTGCAGCTTTCTTCTTCGCGATCAGATTGTTAGGTGTGTTTTCTAAAAACTGCATTGAATACAATTCCAATAATCTATACTAACCTGCTGCCGGTTTCTTTTGCTCTTCCACTTCCATCTTCTCTTCGACAACCGCGGGAAATCGCTCGTCAAGCATTGCGTGGAAATGTTCATCGCTGAATTAACACAATTAGAAAATTAATAAAAAATTAAATGGAAAACAGCAAAAGCAGCCTCAGGGTAAACCTTCTTAGAGGTCTCTAATCACTGTGGATTCAGATGACACGCATGAATGGCATCACGGGCGCACGGTTTGGGTAGTGGTAGTGGGTGGGGTCGAACCAGCGTGGTACCGGGTGAGAGACCAACGCTCTACCGCCTGCGCCACGGGGGAAGATAACTCTCTCGTCAACTCACTCTTTATAGAGGGTGGCCAGCAGGCGTCCGTAGTACTCGGGAGGAGTTCCAGCGACTATTCGGGGCTGTAAAAGTTCACATAAGTTTCTTCCCTTATTCCATTACTCTTTCATTATATATTAACTCACTTTGACCTCCATCCTGACTGCTCCTCTCATCAACAATCTCACTCTCCTCTCCTCTTCCTGTTTACTGATCTCTCCTCTCTTCAGATTCAATGCCATTAGCACGGGTCCAATATTGAGTAGTGAATTGGCCAGAGATCGAGGAGGACTGCAAGGCGAATCGTGCAAACTATTTTCCCCATTTCTCTTATGTATAGAATCTCATAGACCCCTCAATACCGGGCATAAATGAATCTTACCCATCAGGATCAGAGAGATCGATGTGCAACACTTTCCTCAACTCTTCCTCATTCGGCTGTGTCTTCATATACAGAAACTGCAAGTGGATGCATGAGACAAATTTATAAATCCAAGATAACTTTCTTCAAAATTCGCCAACTGATTTCGGACTTTCCTCTACAAATTGCAATATTATTTCAACACGTTTTAACCATCTTCCATCTTTATTTATACATATTTGACTCACGGCAGCTGTCATAAGGTAGATCATAAGCTGCATCGTTTGTTCCTTGAAGAGGAATTCATGGGCATTCTCGTTAGAACCGACACCAGAGAGACGTTTCTCCAATTCGCTTGAGTCGTGTATGTACTGCAAGTTACACATACTTCGTTTTTGCTAGAATTCACACACTGGAAACAAAATCATGCCGATATTATTAGTCCTTTAAACGAGACATCGGACTCTGTGACATACCCATTCGATGAGATAGCAGAAGGTCTCGAATAGTCGATGATTGACGAGAAGTCGAAACACTCCCGCGTTGAATTTAGATCGTCGTTTAATCAATTGCGGATAGTAGGGAAGACGATACGGAGTCCACACCTGCAATTAACACACATTCCCATCAGCTAGAATCGAAATCAATCGAATACCTAAAAGAAAGGAAATAAAATGGTCGGGAAAAAAACTCACATTCTTCACAAGATGCTCGGGACGTGTGGAAATTCTGCGCTCACTGTAAGGGATCATCGTTGGACAAATGTTACATGGTCTCTCTCTAGTGTCTCTACTAAACCAATAGCAAAAAAAGATCCATTTCTCTGGTACACTAAAAACTGAGCACAGACTTTGGAAAATTAATAATTGAAACCTCTGCTCAAGTCTCTGCAATGCACTCGCAGCATGTCGCAGACTCGTCGATCGACCCATCACGAGGATTGGGTCGAGATATTGCAGCTGCAAGGGATAGCATAAATCTTTCACCAATTGTGAAATATGTATCACTACGGATATCCACATTGTCTATTGTATGACTATGTAGGCTACATAATGTAGCAATAATTTCAAGAGTCTAGCAAATATTCCTGAAGTTTTTTTCTCACACATCGGTAAAATTAGTTGTCATCGTGCGAATCAAAATGAATAAGCCTAAAAGGAGTACCTGTGCTCTGACACTCAACGTGTACACTCCTTGGTCGAGAGTATCGTCCACTTCAGGATCCGAGAAAAGTGCGACCTAGAGAGAAGGAAGAGGAAATAAGTCAATCGTCGATATCTCTCTACCGTACCTCAGCCAGAATCTTCTCGAAGAAGGAATCGACCAGCTCTGCTCCATGACTTCCCTTCTCTGCCATTGATGTACGCAGTCTGCAATTCGACCAGTCTAAAGTAACCCGCCGATCGACGGTTGCACACGTCGCTCGATTACAGTACAATCAATCGATAATTTGTTCTACCGTACCTCGAATGGGGCATCTCTGCAATGGCCAGTTTGCACACTATATCGTCCTTCATCGACTCCTCAGCCGTTTGTTCGCCCACTCCAGGAAGGAGAACTAATTCGGCGATTAGTCTACAATGAGGTCAGATCAGAAACGATTTTTAGACCCATCTAGACCAAACGATTTTGATCCGGAGCACTCATCTCTGACAATAAACTAAATAAATCGAACCTGAAGCATCCGAATACGAGAGTGTCAACCCATTCTGGTCTCTTGAGGGAGATGGCTGTATTCGGGGAGTAGCACACTCCAGAGGTTCCCGTCTACAAAGATAGGTAGATACAGTTGATCAGCTCCTCGCACAGTATTCGCCCAGTCTCTCTCATTGTTGTTTTCGACCCTTCCATACCTCTCTCTTCCATCTCAGTACATCCCCGAGGGAAAATGCTTCGAAGATGGCATGAAGCACATCCGCTGGATCCAGATTGGCTGCGCACAATCTGAATATGAAGAAGAATTGTTACATTCTTAATTAATAATAAAAAGGGTTGATAAATAGGAATACCTCATAAGATCCAGATCCGGGACGAAGTACGAGAAGAGCATGTGAGTCTGCGAGTAGAGACACGCCTGAATCATCCATTTACTCTACCGTAACTCTTTTCTCTCCACTATCGTACCCCATATTCCATCCACTCACCGGAATTCTCATTTGTTGTCCGTTCCTCACCCACATACCAGCTGCCCATTCGGCACGAGCCGCCTGCAGAACAACAATTATCGAGGGGAATTTTTTCAACTAAAAACTCGAATACCTACGCATGTTCACATCATATTTAGCCGAAGCCCAAACAGCTTTGTGCATCTCTAATTCATTCTTCTCGTCAGTTTAAATTCCAGTCCGCTACTCGTATCACCCATATGAATCTGTCAATGTCATCCCCTCTCACCTGAATTCTCAATGGATGCAGCATGAGCATATGCAGAAGGTCCTTGCTCTCGTTATTCGCAAAGTGCTCGAGTCGTTCGATTATCGACGGTTGATCGACTGAAAGATGTGAATAATCAACAAAATAATAGGAAGCGCAACCATCTTTCAAACCAGGCATAATACTGAAATTTCTTGTTCACTTACATGTATAGTGAACGATAGTGGCGAGATGACGAGAGAGTGGCAGATGGAAGGTCACCTTAAAAAGAGCAAGTAGCAAAGTACATTGAAGTGAAAAATGGAGAATATCGTGTTTATACTAACACGTAATGCACAGTCAGAAAACATGAGCATCACTAACCGTGCTCTTTCCCAATTGGAATGGTCTACCAGCGTGATCGAGATCCATCTTGTTGAACCAGTTCTGTAATTGGTCCGTTCTACTCATTTTTTCAGATAATCGGGTTCGAAAATTATGAATCAAAAAGTGGAGTGTAAAGACTCGCACACCCGTTTCCCCTGCTCACCTTCAAACTCTTCCAGCACGCATCAAAGAATGCAGCAGCACCCTTATCGTCTCTATTAGCGACGAGTCCGAAGGCCATATTGAACATGCTACTGGCTGACATCTCGTATTCGAGAACCAATGTCCTGAACGGACACACATTCGCAGAGGAACTAATTGAAAAATGCATGGAATCTCAACTCCGCCAGCACTCCTTTCCTTTCCAATCCCATCCCTCTCACCTCTGGTATATATCTGCTCTCTCATTCAGTAGATGGTCGCCAGCCGAAATGCGCGTGATCGAGTCCATACCTGCAGAATAGAATACGCCTTCATTTGAAACCCTCGTGATTTGAGATTCACAAAAACAGAACGATTGTCAAGTAAGCATAGATGGAAAAATCAGGTGATAAAATCGTTAGCACCTCGGGTATGTTTATGCAAAAACCTCGTAAATCGACAATATTTTCGATTACCGGGTACGTTTTAGACTCCTAGGTACTTCCCACGTTTACCGAACCTTCAAAAACCGGGTACGTTTACGAATTTTAGGTAGCTTTCGACGACCTTTTCCGACTCTCAAGTAAGAAACAGTGCGAATACCACAATTAAATAACTAATTCTAAATGCCGATACTACTGAATAATATCTCGTCAATCTGCTCACATTGCATCTTCTCGATGACTCGGAAGTACATTGTCATTGTCTTCTCATCTCTACACATCATCGACACGACATCGGAATGGGACAAGAGATTCTGAGTGTCGCCCATCGCGAACCAGTAACTGCAATGATCAACATAGCATTATTGCAAATAACGGCATAGTCAATACGATAATAGTATGTGATCTACTCGATTCCTAATCTAATCGATAATCTCACCCATGCAGATGGAGTACTTGGCTGGCCACATCGAGAGTGAACCATTCACCGATCTCTTCCAATCGTCGTCGCTCGTTTATTTGCTCCTGAAAAAGCGAATTCAGAATATTCTCACATTTCAATATGGCTTCGTTTCCAGCTGAACTTCTACATATCAGCAGGTGATAGAAATGAGAAAGAATGGTTGCTGACCTCAGTAAGTCTCGGAAAGTGAAGTGTCTCCATTCTGCGTGGAATGACTCGATCTCGAACCCGATCTCGTTCTTCATCTTCATCATCTCCTTCTTCTCCCTCCTCATCCGCATCTTCATCTTCATTGAATCGAACTAAACAGTATTCTCTCTACTTCTTTACAAATACATGATATTCGATCATTCCTCACTTCATCTCTTTCCCACTTACTAATTTCGACTCTTCCTCCCATTCCTCTAAATTCTTCATCGGAGTCTTCTTCTTCCTCTACCAATTCCATCGCTTCTTCAGCAACTTCCACTTCTTCTTCTCCTTCTCTCACCAATCCGAACACTGCCTGTGTTTCTTCCCGTTCTTCTCTCTCCCTCTCTTCTCTTCTTATCCTCCTTCTTTCCTCTCTTCTTTCTTCCACTCTCCTCCTATCTTCTTCAATTCTCCTCAATCTCTCTTCTTCTCTCTGTGCATTTCTTCGTGCTCGAATCACTTCGTATCTCATCTGCAGTGATCTTAGCTCCTGAAATAAAAGAAAACTTTTTTTTCCAGAAATTCAATTGGTTCTGTTTCGAATAAGTGTGTGATGGTCTAATTTCGAAACCCCATCTTTCAAAAGAATAATACTTACTTCAGCATGGTCAAGTGGTTGAATCTCCTTCGGGAGTGGTCTGATTGGCACTGCTTTCTGATCTCCTTTGAGGAGAAGAAAGCCCACAGAGTTGAACATCAACTGAAACAATTGCTTCGTTAAAATTCTGACCCTCGTTACAATTCGTCAATTTCGAGCTCCTCATTTTCAAGTATTTATACTAGACACATTCGATGGTTTCCTCACATTCAGATAAGTAAATAACTCACCATGGGCAGATTAATCTCTTTGGTGAGTCGAAAGCAGAGAGCAGCTGATGAAAGCATCTGAAAATAGTTTAATCTATATTCACATTCATAGATATTCTAGAGATCATGTCTAGTCCTTGAGGCCTATGATTTGAGACTCATCAAGTATACACTACTTAGATTTCAACCCTATCTGAGCATAAATACAATAAGAAAAGTGTATTCAACATGCAGTTGATTGATGATACCTGCACGGAAACGTGAATGATCCTACTGGAGGCAGCCGAGATATTTCTGTACTCCATTCCTGGAAACATGCACGCATCTCTAATCGAATCGGCAGTCCATGGATAGAGAAGGAAGAAACGAAGAGCGAATTGGTCCTGCAATCATCGTACTTCACTTTTCGCTCCACAATAGTATGAAGAAGAACATTTAGTATATAATCACCCCCATTTGCCACATATACCGTGCAAGACGCATTCTTCGTAGCAAATGAACCGCGATGAACCTCCGACTCACCCTGTACTCGGTATCTCCCAGGAAGACGAGAGTGAGATTGATGAGTGATTGAGGAAAGACGTGGATTCGCATCCAGAACAGCAACTCGTGAAGGAAACATTTGTTCCTGAGGGCAGATGATCAATAGCTTTCGAAAAATTTCATATGAATTCATACTGTGCGTCCATTAAATCTATCAACTATTTTTCAATTAACAGCCATTTCTACAGAATCAAGTAAATGGAGATCAATTTCCGATGAGGCACAAACAAGGAACCGAAACTCACTTCATCTTATCCGCCGGGAAATCGGGGAAGAATTCGGCCATCATCTCGTTCTTCAAAGCCAGTTCCGACATTTGCTGAAACAAAGAACACATTCATTTAGATTATTCTCAATCTCTAATTTAAAAGATAGTGTATTTTGAATGACTGACCTCGAAGTATCTGTGCTTCTCTCTGAATGTTCTGAATGACTGCACGCTGTACTTATCCTGAACATCCTCCTTCGCCTGAAGTAAACGAAATTGTAAAAAAAAAAGGGTCGTAATATTGCAAAAAAGGAAAGATAATGAAAGGCAAAGGCACATTCAACGATATTCTAATGCCGATAATATCAGAAAGAAAAAATGAAATCACTCACCACTGCCCAAATTCCTTTGTAGATTTTTCGATCGATCAAAATTCGCGTGAATGCATCTCGTATCGGACCACCGAAGTCTACGCATTCCTGCATGTTTTTTTATAATTAGAAAATACATGCAATTCGGTAGTTATCGGCATGCCTGATATAATGATCATACCTGTGCCAAGTACGTACTTGGCGGCCACCCGTCCGCGAGGCTCCGCCCCCTCTCCTCCCTCTCCTCCCCCTCTCTCTAACCCGCCTTGCCTAGCACGCGCTCTCTCGTCAAGTAAACAAGAGAACGCGTCTCTCCTAGCGGCAGCCACCCGTCCCTCAAAAGACGGGCAGCCGCCGTACTTAAGTACGGAGTCGCGCAGGTGTGATAATGATACAAGTTTCTTTCAAGAAAGAAATTCTTAGTGCTGCGTAAAATGTTATATTC
>LS587830.1:508730-537400 GCA_900490775.1 Pristionchus maxplancki | reverse complement strand
CCCCCTCTCTCTAACCCGCCTTGCCTAGCACGCGCTCTCTCGTCAAGTAAACAAGAGAACGCGTCTCTCCTAGCGGCAGCCACCCGTCCCTCAAAAGACGGGCAGCCGCCGTACTTAAGTACGGAGTCGCGCAGGTGTGATAATGATACAAGTTTCTTTCAAGAAAGAAATTCTTAGTGCTGCGTAAAATGTTATATTCAATTGAACTGTCGCAATCATAAATCTGGTCCATTGAACCCGGTTCTTCTATATTACTGTAATATTTGATTTTCCCAGCAATACATAATACCTAGCTATCGGTTTCCATCGTCGTTGCCCATCAGCCCCTATCCTTCTCCCTCTCCCTTTCCCTCATACCTGTAGTAGGGCGATCAACTTCCCTGCTCCACACACTTGATCGATGCGTTCTCCGTCTTTCTGAAATTGTGGCGAAATCAATCGAGGTTCAATACATGTAAGTAACGTAAGTAAATACAAGTTGCTCATGTCCGCTTGATAGGTGCATGATAAAGCAGGTCAGAATGTGATCTAGAGTCTGTATTAATTATGCACTCACGATTAACATGTAGGCAGGAACGATTTGTTCCGGATTATCCCTCTTTTGTGTGCGAAAATGATCGAGGACCACCATCAAAAGACGGAGGAGGATCAGTCTGTAATAATTCCGTCAACATCGATAATTTCATTTTCATATTTTTGCAATAGTTTCAAAGTGAATTGAAGGACTCGTTTCGCAACCTTGAACCACATGATCACAAGATGACTCACTCTGCCAGACTAACGATTGTCACTGGGGGAGGAGGAGGTCGTTCCGCATTCTCACCGTGATTCGAACAAAATCTGCGAATGGATCGGTGAATCAGAACACAATATTGATTGATCCTCATGTCAGTAGTAATCACTCACTACCGTAATCAACTTTAACAATGGTATCTCACCCAGTGTCTCTTAGCACGTCATCATTACCACAGTCACACGCACCTCCTTCTCGAGAAAAGAATCTGGATGTAAATCAAACAATTATGTATAACCGATAAAATACTAACAAGGTGTGAAATACGATATCTTTTCCGGAAGACCCTAACAAACTCGTGGGGGGGGGGGGGTGGATGTACAACGAACCTCGTGACGTCGTGACCCTCATGATTTCCTCCCTTGAAGCACGTGGCACAGAGTGACATGCCTGCAATCACAGCATACAGTGCTCTCACATTTCTCGATGAACAGTATTTACACTAGAAAGATTTGCAAATGACTTACATGGAGTCAACGAGCAAGTGTTGCATCTGTACGCTATTGCGTCGCTCTCCCAAATTACATTGCACTTCAACGAGAAATTGTGCTCGCTCACTGCAATGTATACATTTACTATCAGTTATTGGTTGTATTGAATACTCGAATGAGGAAGTGCACAAAACTCGATCCGATAACTCACTTAATTTCTGGAATTCTTCCTTGCTTAGGCCTTGGCATATAGCAATTCGCAGTGTCATAATTGCCTGCAATAATACCATCGAGCGTCTTTCCTCAACGTGTCTCATACTTCTTCCACTCGATTTGGCTCCTTTAGCGGAGTGATGAGACTTTCAATTTGTTGATCAAGATGACGAGCTTTCTTTCTGAAAGCCAATAGCTAGAACCACTTCCCATATGTTGATAGGAACAAGAGATACAAACACCCAATCGCATCAAATCGTCATACCTTAATTCAGGGGAGAATTGTCCTACTCCAATGGATGCGCCCAGATTCATCGGGTATCCTGCCAGTTTGAGCTCGTCGGCTACTGACTTCCATTTTTGATATTCGTTCCCAGTCTAGAAAGGAAAGGTAGATTTACTCCACGTTTAGAGTGGGATAGGTTATAAAAGCAGACGCTTCTGTAGAAGGTAGATCAGGCGATAAAGGCTCATCATGAGTGAGACCAACTCTACACCGAATGCATAGGAACTTCTCTCAACATGTTTCAACCAGAAATTTTATCCAAGCCTCCCTCGAACAAGCAGCATTGCTCACCTCAGACCTGCGAGGTGCTCTGGCCAGTAACCTAGATGACAAATCCGGCGCTGGCTCAGCCGGTGGCATCGACCTGTGGAAAACAAGCGAATTGTGAGAACGTATACGATATTATTATTCTTATTGTGATTATATTATTCTTATTTTGCAACCAATCATGCTGCGGAATATTCTGGATGTAAAGATAATGGATGTTTATGTATGCGGATGTAATGGATGCATGGGTGTAATGGCTGTTAGATGTAATGTACGTAATGTTGGATCTATAACACGTCAAACACGACAAACCAAAGAAAGGAAAAAATTTGATCCATTACAAATCGCAATGGAACCGGCCGGTTAACCGGGAAAAGGTCTACTTCCGCATGACAGCCCGGGAACGTCGAACAGCCCGGGAATTCAAATCGGATTCGCAGTGGTTGTTGTCTTGTTGTTTTCCAGATGATTTGACAAGATCACTCGATTATTTGACGATGCATCTGTCCAGTTTTATATTTGAGCGGAAAAATTTATTAATCATTATCAATAAAAAGGCGGTGTCAAATGCGAGTATCTCCAGAGCAACTGCTGCATATTGTGTCAGATATTTGATTGTTATCTTGAAATTCGGTTTACCGTTTACTTTGTTCTTCTTTAACAAATATATCGTGTATGACACTGTATTTTATTCCTATGAAAATGAACTATTCGAGGATCCTCTGGTCATGCATGACTCATTTTCGATACAATGGAACAAAGACCATCCGAAAGACGATCTGACAGATGACAGGAGCTTGTGAGCGAGTCTAATCATGTTGATACACGTTCCATTGTATTCGTCCTTTATCGGTTTTCTTTCACAGTCATTCCTGTCCATAGGTCTCTCCCACTCCTTTCCTCTGAAATCCTCCACTTTCCCGCCATTTCACTCCCTTATCTCTGTCCCTCCAAAAAAAGGACGCCAACTCAACTCCTTTTTGAATGATTCGTTTATTTTTGTTTTTAATAAATATTTTGATTTCAGGATCTCAGTAATGGATAAGATCACAACGGGTGTCTCTCAAATCCAGATTGCATCTGCCATTCCCAAACACATTATCGGAGAAATTCCATCTGGACTTCAGTCAAATACTCCCGTATGCTTCATTCTCTCACATTATCAATGTCAATTCGAATTTACTAAATTTCAGAACAATCTCGACACTCCTCCTAATGCTCCTCGAAAGCCCAAGTCTCCTTCGAGGATTACGGTAAGATCCATCTACCATAAATAAAGTATCATGCTATTTTAGGGTGATTGTAAGCCGATTCCTCTTTCACTCGACGACGATTGATCTCATGCCCACACACATTTTAACCTAGATTCCACATTTCATAATATGTGTTGTACATAATTTGCATGCGATGTCAATAAACCAGATTTTATATTGGACAAGGCTTGAACGGGAGGAAGCACAAATACGGTAGATCACAGACAAGAGTGTGGGGATATTGTAACAACTGGGGGAAGAAAGACTACAAGGAATGAGGGGTTCTACTGGCTTACTGTGGTCGATCAATGGGAGTAATCGATAGTTAGATGAGTGAATGGGTGTATCCTCCTCCTTCCCTTCTCTCATCTCCCATTGCGAGAGAAGAAGGCGCAGGAAGACCGAATTCAGAGCTGCAAAAGCATATCTCCTTCAAATATTTTTTCCTAAATTTAGACAGAAGTACGTGGTTGTTTGATTCAACGAAAGTTAGCACGAGTGTTATATCACACATTCGTTACAAGCAAAGCAATACACTCACAAATAGTCTCCTCCGCCATTAGGTGCACTTCTCTCTCTCTCTCCTCCCATCACATCGATCAGGAATGGATTCGTCTCGGCCAGTCTCACTCCAGTTGGTATCGGTGTCGTTACCGTAACCAAGGGAGCGGAATGCGAATGAGGAGGTGGGGCATAGACAGGAGGGGAGGAGTAGGCAGGTGGAGGGGAGACGGGGGCAGGGGGAGGGGCTACCGTACCCATCGGAGGGGATACAGTACTCCCTGCAGTCAATCCCGCCAGTGCCAATCGAGGCTGCAGTCTGCTCAATTCCTCCATTGCTCGTTCCTGCTCGCGTCTCACCACGAACTCAGGAGGAGGCGCTGCAAGGAAGGGTTACAGTAAGCAAGTGATGGTTACGGTAGTCCATTCTACAGTACACTCACGAAGAAGAGGGACGGAATTGGAAGGAGCGTAGGCTGCTACTCGACTTTCACCAGTAGTAAGGAAGGGTTCGACGTTAGTGGAAGGAGGGAAGGACGGTGGCTGAACACAACCAATCGATAACTGAGTTTAATGTGTTACAGTACCGACGGAAGCGTCGCGATAGCCTCTTCAGCACTCAAATCGATAAGTGAAGTGGAAGCACGATCAGCATAGTGCTCGTTCTGTTAAGGAAATGAGAGATAGAACAACAGAATGAAAGCAGAAAAGAAGAAGAGAAAGCAGTGCTCACACCATTCCAATATAGTATAAACCGACAAGCTTATCGTAATGAAACCTCACCAGATTATTCTGTGCTGCATAGATGTGATGGGGATTGCTCTGTCTTCTTCCCGATGGAGGGACAGAAGAGGAGGAGGGAGTTGAAGGAGGAGGGACCGAAGAAGGACCATACCCAACTATGCGACCTTGTTCCTGCAATTGATAGGGGTGGCAAGGGTCAAACTACGCTACTCGACCACTATCGCAATCTTCAATTGTTCGACTATGTGACAAAATTATGACTATTGAAAATCCGAACGAATTAGAAATTGTAACTAGAAAATAAACCTGTTCCTGTAGTTCTCTGGCCATTCTCGCATCATCGTCAGCTTGTTTCTGGGCCAGAAATCTCTTCACTTCTTCTTCTCTATTGAATTCCTCCTGAAGACGACGAGCGATCTCCTCGTCTGTCTCAGCACTACAAAATCGACAGATTAATATCTACCTGTTCGTATTATCCCACACAAAATAGCCCACAAGTAAAAAGTGATATCACGTGTTTCGTAAGTTCTACTCTGAGAAGTCACAAAGCAGCATCCGATTTGGTGGAGATGAGTCAGAAGGAAAATAGACGCTAAGAATGTGGAGAAAGCGTAGTTTGATAAGCAATTCACTATCGACTCAATACGATTTCAAAACTCTGTTGAATGCAATTCACATAGTTCATGAACTTGTACTAAGAAATATTGAATGGAACAAACGTATTTAAAACGACAAATAATATATAAATGGTGCTGACACTCTACTGAGATGCTCTCTTCTGAGTGCTGCCTGTCTCTGCATCTCAGCTATTTGCTCCTCCCGACTCACTTTCGTGTCAGATCCTGATTGTTAATATAAATAATAAATTAATACAATTTTAGCATCAATAATATTGATTATGGGAGTGTTTTTCAATCATGCAACGTCCTTAATCCATCAAGTGTTTACGAACTCTCCAATTACTGTGGATGTACTTGTGTTGCAAGGCGACACTAACCAACAAGTCTTCGCTCCTGTCTATTAGCATTAAAGTGGGCGCCAAACTCCTGATCCTGGAGACGACTAGCGAGAGAAGCATCGGAGAAGAGATCGAACCGTTCGCGAGCTGGAAATATAACGTAGTTGTCAACAAATAAGGGGATCATATAACAACAGAAATATACAAAATCCCAATCGTAAGAACGTACCTTCCTTGACGGAGTTGGGAACGTCGCCAGAATCCATGATCAACTACTGAAAGTAGGCTGAATACTCAATTGCAAGGGAGTAAAATACGCGAAAACACAACAGGTGGTGGGGGAACTGGTTGGGGGAAGAGGAAGGGATCAGAGGGACTCCTTGAAGGAGAGAGAATTAGAGAGGAAAAGTGATGACTCAGTTCTTGATGTGTATGAATCAATGGGAAGAGATGACCACCTGAGAGTAGAGGGAAGAAGTGATAAGAGAGTGAAGGGGAAGGCGATCGAAGGAGCGTGAAAGGGAAAGACAAGCTTCTCCCTTTCACTCCCGCTGAGAACAAGCGCCCTTTCAGGACAAACAAACACTCGATTCTTTCGTTGCAAGTGACCAGTCGGATCCTTAGATAGCCCAGACATGAATGATCAAGAAAAAAGAAATGTACAACGACTAAACATTGCAGAAAAACCTTGCAAAGCGAATTCGCGCGAATGAAAAACAAGAAAATTCCGGTCGATGTACAGTATGAAAATATTCCTACCGTACTTATCACATGATCATGAATTGGTTTTTTCCCACTAAATCAATATTTTGCAAAATGAGGGATAATAAAGAACTTTGAATTTCCATTTCAATCTGAGATGATCATTGTCTGCGTCTTCCTCTTTTCCACCATTCGTCCCTCCTCCTTCCTCACAAGTGGTCGATGTTCCTCTCTCTGTAGTCCAATGCACTCCAACATGCAGCAGTTGAATACATTCGCTGGCGCCGGACAGGTACACTAATTCCCCGTGTCTATGCATTCAATCGATATGCACAGCCAACACTTGTCTCCTACCGTATCCTCACCGAAGACGACTTCGTAGCTGTGAAAGAGTGTGTTTTTGTCGTCAGTTCCCTCTAGATGCTCCTTCTTCAGATTGGGTAATCGATGTCTTCCTCAACGATATCACGATGATTACTGGTTGGGACTCGTGAGCTCTCCCGATACTTACACCACTTTCGGTCAGATCTACCGTAATCATTTACCTATCGATTTGATCTCAGGCATTTTCGAAGTATATCAAGACAGTCTCATCGGAGTCGTCTCAGTGCTGGTTATCGATTAGATTGTCTACCTTACCTCCAATCGATAATCTTCAGATGGATGTACAGGAATACTGTTCCATCGAGTATCTGAGTGAGGTCGAGAAAAGTTTGATGGCAGGTGCTGCTCAGGTACGGTACATCTCAGTTGTCGATCCGTGGTGGTGTACCGTATTCCACCGTACTCCAGGTCTGCTACATCTGCACTCTCTTCGTTGCACACACAAGTCGTAGTCAAGGAATGGGAAGGGGACTGCTCCTTCGATGCATCGAACACATCCGATCTACCGTACCCAGAGGTGCACTCAAAGTATCGATTGCAAACTGATCTTATCGATTGAGGCTCAGTGATCTACCTCCATGTCCAAGCGTCTAATCAAACAGCCATCTCCATGTATTCGAATCTCGGTTTCCAACAGGCTGGAATGATTCCTGGGTCAGTTTCTCGAGTACCGTATTCCATTCAGAACCGTACTAATACCGTATCCTTCAGGTACTACAAGGATAGTTTCGATGCAAGTCCTCAGAATGGTAGTATGGATGCGCTGATTCTCTATAGAAGATTTGGCTGAGCATCAATCGATATTCGCTCGGAAAGATCTCCAATCTTATCAATCAATATTCGTCGCTTTGTTTCCTAATAAAAAGTTTGATATCAAATTCGATCATACTTATGCAAAGCATGGCACCTACCGCGCAAGCAACACACATTTTTAATGTGCGTACGGTCTTACAATAATCTTCGGGAGGGAGAAGGGGAGGAGTTAGCCAGACTGTCTGTCCTCCCCTCCGTTCCAGACGTCGTCCATCATCACTGTTCTTCATTCCTTCCATCTGGTTCATGCGTGCAGTTTACACAACAATTCGTTCTCGCAACACTCAGAATGCTACTCCCCCTTCTCTCTAATTACATTTCCTCGGGCAATATCTCTAACCTGAAGCTTGACTATCTACGCGAGCAGAAATCATATTCCATGTCAATCGTTCTCACTATCACACTTTGCTCCATTCTGTTTTCCGTTCATCAGTCCGTTCCCTTCCTCCTCCCTCTCTCCCTCCTCATTCTATCACTAGAGTTTGAAATGTAACGCTACCCGGGATAGTTGGACCCGAACGGGTAGAATGATAGGGAGGGAGAGGGAGAGAATTACCCGCATAACTCGTCTCGTTACCCGGGATAATGGAATGTAAATCGCACGCTCTCGTGACAAAGCCTCATTTCGGCCTCACGAGATGTTCAGGACTGGTCGGTCTGATAAGTTTACTTCCTTTTCTATAGAGTTTGATCTATTTTTGAGTGGTTCTGGCGTGTGGTTCGTTTAGGGAGCAAGACCACGGTTCGAAATCCTCGCTCTTGCACAAGAACTGACGCGGCTCAGTACGTTTGGAGTTGTGAAAATGTTATACTAGCTTCGGTAATGGTTTTGAAAACGATTTTCATGCCCACCCGCCATATCATACAAGTTCTCAGACGGAAGCTATAAGTATATTACAAACTGTTATATTTTTGACTACTGTAAGAATAAGCGGGTTTTCTTGCTTCAATACTGCCCTAATAACGAATGATCATAGTTTCCCTTCCTCAATTGACCAAAAGGACAAGCGTCGAGAAATCTTTTGGACGATCTCGAGACTGCGTTTCCCGGGTAGTACTCCATTTCTCACCCTCTATCCCGGGTAACCCTCATCCCGCTCATTCCGTCTCAACTACCCGGTCGGGTCCGAATTACCCGCCCCGAATTACGAACTCTATCTATCACTCATCAATCCTCCTTCATTCTCTTCCAATCGCTCGCTTTTTCTCCGTTCTTCCCTCTCTCCTCGGGAAATCCCACCCGTTTTTTAGCTGCCACGCCACATTCTGATCTTCAGTTCCCTTCAGTTGAGAACCTTCACTTTCAGAGATGACCACTACGTATGTTCCAAATCCTGGTTCAACCGAAGAAAGGGAACCTGTGGCCCCTGCATTCGTGGCTGGTTAGCTATCGGAATACCTTTTATTCTTGAGATGGCTTTCCTTTCTGAAAAATATCCACTTAATTATGGTAATTGTTCAGGTTTCGACGAGTTGGTTCAGAATCACACTATCAATGTGATCGTGGGATCGATCTGTGCAGCCATCAATATTCCTCTTCTCATCGTTTTCCTTTCTTATCGACCTTTCAGACAGAGACACAAGGTACCTTTCTTAATTGTGCCGTAGATAGAATCAGATCTATTTCGAGTACGAGCTTGATGTTTACTGATTCTGAACTACCCTCACCTTGTGATTCCTTCAGATTCTGATTGCCCTCGCATGCGCTGACTTCATCAATTGCATCGCTATAATGGCCATGGGAATCAACAGGGTTGGTTCCTTTCAATCTCGAGTCTGTCTGTGAGATTTTGTTATTCACGAATTTGTGAGTGAATTTTCAATGTGGGAATTCTTTTCAACGCACGAGCCTCTTTCAATCCGCTCCATTCATTTCATCGTTAGAGGGTTGAAAACAAATTCTCAAATGAAGAAATTTAGCTTTTCTCCGGCATTTTGGGAATATCGGAATGACATTCAGGTGATGAAACACTGTTCTATCCAGGTCGCCCTCTACTCGAAGGCCCTCTCCACTCTCACCATTCCAATCAGAGATTCATGGGATTGTGCTGTAGAGGCATGGCTGTGGCTGAGAGGCATCGGTATCCATTCGTCTTCCCATTCCAACCCCTTTCCTCCCATTACCAATTCGTCTTCTCGCAGTTCGTGGGAGTTCTCAGAAAGAGAACAACACGTTTATTCCTTCTCGTATTTAGTCGTGAGAATGAGGTAGATCAGGACTGAATTATGCAGCAAAACGTGAGAATGAGTGGGTTCGACCACGTGTAAGTGGAGAGTTGGGCAGAGAAATGACGAGGGAAGAGCAGATGGAAACTCCTGTTGAGAAAAGAGGAAGTATGAGTGTAAGATGAGATGATACTCCTACTTTTTGTAATCTTTGAAGATCAAGTGAGCTCACGAGAGACAACGCAATGGGAAACTTTAATAGCCTCATCATAGAGCAAGAGCATTTCGAAAGGACGAATATTACACCGGAGAAATGGATAAATAATCCTAGCTTCGGAATGAATGAACAGATGTCGCTTAGGAGAAAATAAACGAGCATCATTGGGAGACATTGTCAAAGAACAATCGCATTTGTCTAGATGAAAGAAATGGGTCTCACTGAACCTTCTATTCCTAATGTCAATAAATGAGCTGTGATAAACGAGAAATATAAATATCTATTGTAGGTGACCTCTGGCCTCCGATCATCCAAGTGATTATGGGATTGGAACGAGTCGTCGCCGTATACAAACCAGTCTACTTCAAGGTCAAATCGAAGAAGAGGTCACTCCATTTTCTCTATCCTATTCAATGACCTCTCCCCTCCAGATCCTTCTGGACAATCTCCGTTTCCATTGTATTCGTTGTTGCCTCTCTTGCTGCGGGATTCCTCATTGCATGGATGAATAGAGCATCCAAAGTGAGTCCATCTCATTCCCTCCAGATTGATCTTTGATCTCTCCTCAGGTCAAGTACTACTGTGGTCGAAAGGCAGCCTTCTCCAACAGCTACGGCACCTTCATTTACGTGACAAATGTCGTGGGGTTAGCATTACACTTCTCGAGGGGGAGAAAAGGTCCGTAAATTGGTAGTTTCTATCCCTTCCAGGTACGCGACCGGCTTCCTTCTCAATTGCATCGCATATTGCAAAGTAAAGACATTCACCTCCAAGAATGAGTGAGGAAGGGAAGTGGAGAGGGATTGAGAAGGAAGTGATTGCAGGAAGAACAGAAACATGGCCAGACTGCGGTATTACATCGTTATCTCGGCCATTTCGACAGTTCTTGTCTCTATTCCCAATCTTATTTCACTTACATCCGTGCTGTTTGAGAAGGTTCGCGGTCCTTTTTCCTATTTGTTCAAATAAAAAAATGACAGATTTTCGAAAAAGTTTACGTGCATCTCGTGAAAGATATCTCATTGCAGGTGTCCGATGCGATCTCCAAACCGGCCGTGTGGGCGACATGCATCAATTCGGGCCTCAATTTCTTTGTTTACTTCGCCCTCAATTTGGAATTTCGACAACGGTGAGTGCATGTGATCACATGTTAGCATAATGGTTGCTTTGACTGAGTGGGAAAGGAGGAAGTAGTCTCTAATTGCAGCGTCCTCCAATTGATCGGACGAGGGGGTCGACCCGAATCGATGACAATGGTCAATTCCTCCACTGCATCTCAGATGAATACAGTGACCACTCTCAGGCAATGAGTGACTAGACATCTCAAAGATCGAAACGGATAAAGAATCGAATACGTCATTCCATTGTCCATCGATTCTGTGAATGTGTTTACTCGCGTTTCCCGAGCCCTTCTTTTTATCATGAAGGTGAAGATTTTCTCGTGAATTTTGGAATTTAGGATTTTCTATTTCTCAAACTCAACTATTCTTTGGACGTCACGCCGGAAATTGGACTCAAATGATAACTGAAACGAATTCGCGTTCGATTCGTCCAAATTTGTCACGTTCCTTCACATTTCTTACCATTGATCTGCACCAATTCAATCTCATCGGAACTCGCTCACTCCTTCCTTCCTTCCATCGTTCTGGCGAATTGTGATCCCTTACGGCCGTGATTATTCGCTGTTTCTACGGAGGAATTCAAAGAAATCATAAGGATATCGCGTAAATCGAATGCAATTCTGACGGAGATATCGGGGGAAGTGGATTGATATACTCCCTCTCTTTCCCTTTTCGGATTACTCCCTTCGGTCCCTCTGGAAGTTGGTTCCAAAATATACCTAGGTTCCCCATTCTCCCTCTTCAATTCAATCACACTAGAGTCTCACTGCAGCTCGTGAGACTGCGCGGCATCATGGGAGGTGGAGATCCTTGTGCATGTTACGGATACTCCAGTGTTGTTATTTGAGAATAAACACAGCAATAGCAAACGTTTGTGAAACATAACACAACAGTCTTCACTTTTCACTGACTTTCATGACTTTTCGATCTCAGTCGTCAATTCTTCGATTGAATTTGTCGTCGTTTGAGCGTCGTCGATGCCGTTTTTGTGCTCCCGTTCATTCGATCGCCATTCCCACCTTCTCAATCCACTTTCCTACTTTTTCTTCCGAATGCCCACCCGACATTCTTGCACTTCTTCCTGTATCTCACGCATACACACTCGTCAGACCAATGAAATCGCGATCAGAATAACTTTCGATAATGCACGTTCCAATCGACGATAGACACTTTTTTTGGTTAACCTTGTTCTAGATATCATACTTTCCCCATGTCTGACACCCAGCATCTACATTTTCCCATTCCTTGCTCTTGCTAAACTACTCTTCTCGAATCGTAATCCTAGGTCAACCCCATTTCATGCACTTTCCCGCTCAATCACGACCATAACTTTCAGATCACTGCCATCCACTCTTTCTCCGTAAGAAAAGATATCCGCCTTCCCTCCAGATGCTCTACAAATCTGTCAACACAGTCACAAACGACCCAGCAGCATATCTCGATGGTAAGTCCTTCCATTCCTTCATCCATTCATCCCCACTCAATCTCAGATCTTCGTGATCAAGTGGCAATCAATCAATCTCTCATCTACGTGGGGGCAATCTGTGCCTGTATCAATCTCCCTCTTCTCTTTGTTTTCCTCACATATCGACCGTTCCGAGGACGATTCCAGGTATTCAAATCTACCTGAAGGAATCCACTTGCAAAGAGACGTTTAGTTGCTGATCACTCTGGCCTGTGCTGACTTCATCAACTGCTTATCTATTATGGCACAGGGTCTTCAGCGAGTTAGTTTCTTTGTTTTCAAAATTGATTTAGTTTGGCAATGGGTGCCAAAAATTTATAGCAACGTTGTACAAATATCCTTCAGTCATCAATCTTCATCGACGTCATCGCAACTTCTCTCATGCCCATCAAATCGCCCTTCGATTGCGTGGGAGAACTGTGGTTGATGCTGAGGGAAGTGGGTGAGGAACGATGATCAAGGACCAGAGATCAAAGATCAATTCAGGAGGACTATGGGCGCCGATGATCCAGATCATAATGGGGTCTGAACGGATTCTGGCCGTATTCAAACCTGCTTGGTACAATAGAACTTATCATACGAGGTATTTTGCTTCATCTTACAGATTCATGGAGAGATTATTTGCAGATCAGTCGCATCCGTCCTCTTCAGTATTTTCTTCGTTCTTGCTTCCATCTCTTCGGCCATTATCATCGCGTGGACGAAGAGAGAATCGAAAGTAAGAAAGCACAAATTTGTACGGGAATTGTGATCGAGATCATTGCTTGCGTAATACTCCGAAAAGAGAAGTCGTATCGTGGTAATTGGATCTCTCTCGCAGGTGCCGTATTACTGTGGAAGGAAAGCTGCTTTCACTGCCAACTACGGCACTTATGTCTACGTTGTCAATGTGTGCGGGTGAGTGGGATCATGATACTGCTCAATCACCTAAGAGTGCAACCCAATGAATACATTGCAGTTATGCGATTGGCTTCCTTCTCAACCTCATTTCGTACTGTAAAGTGCGCACGTTTATGAGCAGAACTGAGTGAGTTTCATATTCATACAGTAAAACTTTTTTTTTAAATACTCAACGTTTCAATTTGAGGAAGAACAAGAATCTCGCTCGTCTCCGCTACTATCTCGTAATCTCTGCAATGTCGACTGTCCTTGTCTCCATTCCCAATTTCATCAATCTCGCATCAGTCATTTTTGAGAGAGCGAGTTTCAAAAAGAATTTACATCCAATCCAAGCGATAATTTCGATATCATCTTATCTTTTTTTCACAAATTCTATTCGCAGATTGCCGACGAAGTTTCAAAAGCGGCAAATTGGGCAACAGCTATCAATTCTGGAATGAATTTCTTCGTTTATCTCGCTCTGAACGAGGAATTTCGCAATCGGTGAGTGACTCTCCTTCTTCGTTGATACGAATTGGATTCAGATGCAAGCAGATTGCGAATGCCCTAATGGGATTGGATGCATCGGGGAAGACGTCGATGGTAGAGGCTAGGACTGTGATGGGATCGTCCCAAGCAGCCAAAGTATCTGTGATCACCGTCAAGAAAAAGGCAAAAAGGTCCTCGAGTTCTCCAACAATGAAGTAACTTCAGATGAAGGATCAGCTCACAGTCTAGAAAGCACAACACCCATAATATCTATTTTGTTAATCCCCACTTATTTGTCTTCCCCTACTACGGCTCCCTCTCTTCAAGTCACATCACTACTTCGCTTATCTCATTTCTCGAGGCCCAATGGGATTGGCGCCGATAAATCACTTTTATCTATGTTTCCCCACTTTTGAAGCAGTATTGCACTTCTCTGATAGAGCATGAGAGGGAAAGATCCGAAGCACAGACTTGTGTTGCTGAGAAAAGCATTGAGTGCAGTGGCATTCTACGGGTTGGCATCTGCGACTCCACGCCAATGCTGGTATGAATAATCATGACTTCGAGAATGTCACCGCTGCAATCATTGATGGTTCTCATTTCAATTGTATTAAGAATAACGATTTTTACTTCAGAAGCTAATGAACTTATCCCTTACAATATTGTGAACGTCGCTTTGGGAGTGACTTGCTCAATCATCAATATTCCACTCATTCTCATCTTCATTACATTCAATCCTTTCAGATTGAAGTATCAGGTTCGAATCATGATTTGGTCTGATCAATAAGAGAGTGTTTCTCTAGATGCTGCTCACTTTGGCTGTCGCTGATCTCATCAATTGTTTGGGTATAACTGCAATGGGCATTCACAGGGTATACACGCTACTGATCAATATTTAAACGAATATCAAAGCCCTGTAGATTATTCTCTACAACTCCATTCTGGAAACATCACTAGTACCAATCAATACGCAATGGGAATGCGCAATAGAACCTTTGTTGGGGCTGAGAGGGACTGGTACATATTGTATTCTGAGGCATTTTCTTCAAATATTTATTGATTCAGGAGATCTATGGCCTCCTATCATCGAATTATTCATGGGAATGGAGAGATTCGTAGCAGTTTTCATGTCATTTTTCTACAAGAAAACATATCGAAACAAGTATTTCTGGAAGTAAATCACATTCCAGTTCTGATTATTTTTAGATCAACTTGGACAATTTTTGTAAGTTTTCGCTTCGTTGTCATCTCACTTCTGGTTGGATTCGGAATCTCTTGGGCGAACAAAGACGTCAAGGTTCGATCTCTTCTCCTTTCCACGTCACAAATCCTTCAATCTCAGCAACGATACACATGCGGAAGACGAGCCGCTTTCTCTGTTTCCTACGCAACTTTCATTTACATTACGAACATTCTGGGGTTTAGTTAATTGACGATGCCTGAATAATTCTAAATCGCAGTTACGCTTCTGGATTTCTCCTCAATTTCATTGCTTATTGTCGAGTTGTCTTCTGTTCGAAACTTCGAGAGTAGGCTCATTCTTTACCTTTCTCATTCGTTATCAATATTGGCTGCCGATGGACACTCACCTCTAATCTATCCAGAAACGATCGTCTCCTCAATCGAATCCGTTCCTATCTTACTATTTCTTTCCTCTCGACACTTCTCGTTTCCATTCCCAATCTAATTTCACTGAACGAAGTGTTCTTCCGAAAGGTCAATTCCATGTTGTGTCTATCGCTGTCTACATTGTACAGGGGGAATCAAAATGCCAAAATTCAAGATATTTGAATGCACGCTTTTCGTTCATCTGCACCCTTTTTCATGAAAGGATGACGCAAAAGAGTCCGTCTCATTCAGATCAGTGACTTCATCTCTAAACCTTCTGTCTGGGCCACTTGCGTAAACTCAAGTATCAATTTATTTGTCTACTTCTCAATCAATCGAGAATTTCGATCTCGGTGAATTCGTCCCAAACCCTCTCATCTAATACTCCTTCAGATGCCTTGAGCTAATCGGATTCTCTCGTAAACCATCGATGCGAATTTTCACTGAGACTACTTGATCATCTCTCTTCTGTCCCAACGTCGAAGACTGATTAAGCAATAATCTTTTATACCTCTAATTCACAACTTTCTCTACTCGATGCTCGTAAAAATAAAGAAGGTACAAATTGGCAGGCGGGACAACTTGAGATGGGAACAATCTTAACTTACTCTGTATACGGGAAGGGGACAAGTCAGGGAAGGGAAGGGTACATGTCACCGGACACAAAAACGAACTGTATACAATAGGAATTAGGACACAACAAGTGGAGTACGGTAGGGAGGGGGTTGATTAGAATGGACAACACATTGGAAGATGAACCCGAGGAATGGGATGGCCGGGCGAACATGTTGTATACAAGAAGAAGTTTGCTGCTAACCGATGAAATGATCTACCATTGGGATGGAGAGTACGGTATCTACTCAGTACTCGATAGGAAGGGAATGACTATGACACGAATTGTTCGATTGGATCACTCGATGGGAAAGAATTCACTCTTGGAATGGTAAGAATGAAAAAGGACGAAATAGGGGCAAGACGAGTGAATCGATCGAATCAATCGATGTTAGCCATTAAATGGGATTGGATTGACTAGATGGGAGACTAGATTGGTACAGGTATTTCGATAAATCCCGTATCGATAAAAAGGGGGCACAACTAACAATTACGAATAAAAACTAATGGGAGCAGCAAACAATTCTTGTGGAGAGTTACCGAGTATTGAGAGAAAGGAGAAAACAACAAAAGTGCCAGAGAGTTCATTTGAAGTCGTGGCGAGACAGGATGAAGGGTACTGTAAGTGAGGGACCGATCGATTACAGAAAAAGAGAAGAAACAACTCATTATCTGCACATAACTGAAACAAGCGAAAAATTATTAGCGAAAACTAGATGAATCTAAAACATTCGTACTTACACAACTTAGGACTTGAGATGGAAAAGAGAAGGGATTTTGTAAAAAAAAACCTCGGTAAGAATATGGCTTATGTCGGATAATGTTAAGGATACGATATAGCGAAAATAATAGGGTGAACGAACAATGATTCTACAATAACGAAAAAATATATTTACAATGGTGGTTTGCACTATGAATGAATGCAGTGATGGAGAGAAGGGGTACTGTACCATACCTGCTATTATCGATCAGTTATCGATCGTCTACTCGACACCTACAGTACACGCATCAAGCAAACTCATCGGGGAAAATGGAAGGGGTTCACATGACAGATTCAGCTAAGGCAGAGAGCTTTGAACGGGGATTTCATGAGAAATGAAAGAGAACACGGGATTGATTGATGCCAGTGGGAATGTGAAGGGAGAGGGGAGGGAAGGGAGGAGGGACTATGTACAATTCAGGATTGAGAGTTTGCAGCCAAGAGCTGTTCAAAAGTAATTCCCTCGGGGAGACTTTGACTCTGCATGAGAAGTCGAAACATATCGACTCCTCCATTCATCGGCTGCATCGATGGAATTGCAGCAACTTGCTGCACGACTGACGACTGATCCGGCTGCAGCAACTGCTGTTGACGCTGCGCCTGCTGCTCCAGACTGGTACTCTGGAAGAGGGATCGGTTAGGAAGGTTATGCAGAGATCAAAGACCAACCTGTTGGAGCAGTTGTTGGATGGTTTGTGGGTTGAGAAGGATAGCTCCGTCCTGAGTGGGAGTAGAAGGAAGGAGTCCATTCGTGGGAGTAGCTGCAGCGAGAGGAGTGGAGAGACCAGAGGAACTCGCTGCCATCGAGGAGTCCAATTGAACCTGCAGAGATAAACATTGATGACTCGTTTTTGACTAACTGCCATTCATTCGATATCCAACCATCCCCTCTGAACAAAGGAAAAAAAAGGAAACGACGATTTCGACTGACCCTTGCTAGAAAGGCAGCAGTATCGGTGTCGCTCAGTCTGAATCCATTGAAGTCCTGCTGCAACTGCAGTTGCTGCATCGGTTGAGTGGTAGGGAGAAGAGAAGCAAGAGAAGTGGATGTTTGAGGAATGAAGTGCAGATTGGAAGGAGAACCTGAGAAGAATCTATTGAGATACAATTTCTAATCTAGTCAATAAATCTCAATTAACTCACCATTGAGAGATGCTCCATTGATCAATCCCATGGGTGTTGGTTGAGGGACAATGTGCATATGTTGTTGTAGTTGCTGCAGTTGTTGCATCTGTCTCAGTTGATTCAGATGTTGTTGTTGTTGTTGATTATGCTGCTGCTGCTGCATCTTCCGTTGTTCTTCCATCTGTCGTTCATACATGATCTGTCTCTGTAGCATCTCCACTTCCTTCGTATTCGCTGCATGTTGCACTGCAGCTGCAGCTTGAGCTCCCTGCTGCTGCGACAGTTTCCTCTGCTGATATCCGGGTCCTCCACTTCCCCTCGGTCGTCCCCTCTGTCCCACCACTCTCTGTGGCTGCTGCATGGGTCGACCCATGACATTGGAAGGGCCGGGCTGACCAAGAAGGGAAGCAGGGACGGGTCGAATGCCAATGGGAGAACTGAGACTGAGAGATCGACCTCCATTGAGAGGAGAGGGACGAGAGGGAGTGGAAGGAGCAGATGAATGAGGGGGAGGAAGAAGGGCGAGGGGTTGAGATGATGAAGGAAGAGAAGGAGTGGAGGGAGGGAGAAGAGCGAATGGTTGACGAATAGGAGTGAATACTCTTGGAGGGGGAGGAGTGAGAGGGGCGGGAGGAGGCATATTGGCCACTTCGATTCCATTCTGTAATGGAGATGTTCTTGAATCGTTATTTATCAAGTATCATCACGCTTAATCCATTAAAATGAAATCCTCACGTGTTTGCAAGTGATGAATAAAAAGTCTGCATCTTTGGTGGAAACTCTGACTTGTCCCTTCATGTTGAAATTCTGTTTATCTTGCTGAAAAGAATGCCAATTTGAATCGTCCCCGATGAAAGATTGAACAGAGTGAAAGAGCATTGGAATTCGATCTCTCTCACCTTCTGGATTTCCTCCTGTTGTTCCATCACTTTCTCATTGTGCATCACGTCTCTTTGTCCAATCAATTCCGCCAACTGATTCCTCAGCGTCGGATCAGGGATTTGTTGCAGTTTTTCTTGCAATCCAGCATCTGCAAGATTAATCTTTGATCTTTGTCCTTCTCTTCCCCCTTCTTTCCCCTTTCACGTTCATCTCTTTCCTCATCTCGTATTCACACGCACATCCGCTCGTTTCTCGCCCATTTTAGAAGAAAAAGAAGCTCGAGATAGGAAATGATGAAGAGGAGGAATGGAAATGGTCCACGAGTACACTTCTGTTTTGTTTTCCAGTGTGAAATTGATCAGTGGCCGCTTCCGAGTCCTTTCCCCTCCCCCTCCCCCTCTTCTCTCACTCGTACTAAACCACTAAAACACCTTCTCTTTCGCACGTACACTCCCTGGTTTACCCTCAACAGATGATATTTCGTAGTGGCTTTTTCATGTCCATTCGATTCCAATGCCAAGAGGAATGAATAAGACATAGTCTGATCAACCGGATTCAGATAGGAATGATCGCATAGAATAACAAACAAAGGAAGAGCGCTAAATAAAGTATGAGCAATACGATTTGTTCGTCACTAAATGGAGTGCCATGAAGGGAAGAAGGATAGATCATTCGGATCAGTGTATGTCGATGTACGAAGGGATGGAGTGTGAAGAGCGCATCTATTTGAGTTCCCTTGACTATACTGGTCTTTGAACCCCTCGACTCCTCAAGTGAAACAGACACGCGGTAAGTCGATCTATCATCCCGGCAACTTCAAAGCTTCTCATATTCGTCGCTTCCTAAGTGGACGCCTCTTTTCTTTCGCCCCTTCGTTTTCTCGGCAAATCAGACTCGATAAATTGAGTGCGCAGCTCTTTTTGCCCTCGAGATTACTCATGAAAAGCCTTCTCTTCCCATTACTCCGAGTGCTATTTCTTCATTCGTCTGAGAGCAGACAAATGAGATGAGGATTATTGAAAAGAGATGAGAAAGGAAATGAGAACGACGAAAACAGATATCGTCAGCTGACTACCGTACCCCAAATCGATAAAAATGAGCGCACCATTTTGATTCAACATTTGCTGTCTTCTCGCACTCCTTTCGACGTCCTTCCAGCGTTGAGTTTCAGGAGAAACAGGAAGGAAAGCAGAGGAGGAGGAGGAGAAGGGAACCACTGAGTGCTGCTCCGACCTTCAATCGATTGATTATCGTGATCAGTGATTACGGTAGTACTCACTGATAAGGCACGACGGCTGTTGAAGTGGGAGGAAGAGTAGGAGGAGGCAGGGCGAGGGGAGGAGGGGAAACCTTCGATTTATTGAAGGGAAGATCGAATGAATCGTCCTCGATCTTCTTCTCTTTCGAAGGAAGAAAAGCGTTGAGGAGGTCAAAGGATTTGAATGATTGAATTCCAGAAGAAAGATCGGAAGAAGCAGCGAATACTGAGGCAGTCTGGGGCAGAAGATGATGTTGTTGGATTTGGGCGAACAGTTTCTGCAATCGATACTTTCATCCACTTGTACCTACCGAACTCACTACCGTAATCATCTACCCGTCCCACCCTGAATCACGTGATTAGTCTGTGCTAGTCTGTGACGGATTAACGACTTGCAATCACTTGCACGGGTTTGTTCTTATCACCACGACTTTGGAGCGATAAAGTATAAACCCCATAGATAATTTAGCGATATCGCATGACTGTAACCCGTGATATACCGTACCTGTAAGGGATGTTGGGTCAGATTGCGGGTCAGTTCGTCCAGATCGATTCCCTTCGTTTTGAACGCTTCTTCAGTGTACTTCCGAGATCGTGCAGTTGCGAATGGATCGGGAACCTAGAAAGACCAAGTCATTTCGAGATCATGAAATGGCCGAAGGTCTATTCTTTCCTCTCATTTTTCTTCTAAGGATCTTCAATTTGAAGTCATGCATAATACATTGGCAATTTTACTCATCTCAAATTCAATGTCTCATCTTTCAACATATTCGCACTACTTTCACGCCGAACGTTCAGTCATACACTAATGAAAAGTATAATGAAGAGTACTCGATCCACTCTCTTTTCTACGATTTTAAACTTTCGAATGACGTTTATCGATACTCGAGAATAAGACTCGCCTTGAATTGGAAGTCGTCCTTCACAAACTTCGGTTTCGTAAAAGTTTCGCCGACTATCTGAACCTGCAATCGATAGCGTTATCTACCGTATCTTACTGTATCAATTCTACCGTAATCTACCGTACCTCATCATCGATCGTCTCAGGGAATAGCTTATTCTTGAGAGGAGTCTTCTCGATGTTCTCTTCCTCTTCGACGGCGTAATCTTCTTCTTCCCCTTCGACCGTTCTCTTCTGGGCGATACGATGGGCCGACTCAGCTCCCACTTCGAAGGGAGACGGAGGATGACGGTTGTAGTTCTGAAGATGGGAAGATAATTGATAGTGCATGAAATGGGCGAGGGAGGGGTGGGGACAGGAAAGGCTGAACTGTGTCAACCAATCTCCATCGTCCATCTCTATTCTTCCTAGTGTAACCGTATGTGAGGAGTCGCGAGTTTGCGCGCTCACCAGGAAAAGGAAAATGAAATTAGCAGAGAAGGAGTTTGATCTGTGTGATCGAGGAGGGTAGCTAATAGATATCTCGAAGGGGAGAAGGGAGGGAGTATCTATCAATGTGCGGGGGAAGGGTCGATCGTCATTCGATTCGCAGCCATTCTTATCAATTCTCCCGATTAGCACGAGACTGAGAAGGGAAGGATCGAGAGGTGAAAGCAATCGAAGGAGAGAGAAGAGGAATGGAGGAGAGGGAAGAGAAAGAGAGGAAGGGAGAAGCGAATAGTGGGTATGGAACCGTGGCCTTATCTCTGCTGTGTCCCTCTCTTCTCTCTCTTCGTCTACAATGAAATGAGTGACCAGTGAGAGGGAGGAAGGGAACTTGCAAATCGAGTGGTGCTCACGAACAAAGTACGGTAACGCACAATTTCGCACAACGCAGTGAATAACAATCTGAGCTTGAGCATGAACGATAACTACGGGGATAACTACAACTACTGAAGCCTTGCTGGAGCACAAATGCAAGTATCGCATCAAACATTTGTTTAGATTGGCCTCCAATCACTATCGAATCAATCGGCCTGAGGGGGCGAGAGCGGCAGACGACCAGAGATAAACAATGCGGTTCCTACGTCAAAAATGATTCGTCCTAGTGGTCATTCGAAGGGCAGAGACGCAGAAGGGGAGAGAGATAGATAGGGCAAGAGTATTGATTGAGAGGTAGGTCACAATCGATAGAATCAGTGGCTGGAGGTCGGTAGTCCGATTGATGAATAATGCATGAAGGCGCGTAGGCATCGGAAGGAAGCAACATCATGGGAATAGATGAATAGAGGATGGAACTAGAGAGAGAAGGAAGGAATAATGAGGAGTTAATAGATGAAGGAAGGAGATCAAAAGAGCCTGGGAAGAAGTCATCGAGACAGGTGTTGAAACAAACAAGTGAGAAGGAAGAGAGAGAAGGAAGAAATGTCCCGTTGATCATTGCAACAAGAAGGGTAGGTTATTATGTGACTACGTGACTCGCCGAGAGAGGGAGAGACTGATTGCATCTCATATGATGTTTCAATGCAGGCATGTAGTGAAAGTGAGGAGGGAGCGAGAGATCAAACTGCATGGAAACGAAGGAGGAAATGGAGAAGGAAAGGAGAGAGGAGAGGGGGAGGAGGGAGGGAGGAGGGAGGAGAGGGAATGTGCGATGAAAAGCCGTGCTGCAACAATTATAATCATGGTATCTGTGCGGGGGAAGAGAAATAGGAGAAGGGAGTGGGAAAAGGGGAGTCCAATATTCAGGAGGTTTTTGCACGTAAATACGGGTGAGAATCTCTGCATTTTCACTTGAGAACTGAAGAAAGGAACGAATTTTGAAGGAAGAAGAATAACTTACTTTATTGAGCGGGACGAGAATGGTCTGAGACTGTCCGAGAGGAGTTTTAGTCTGCAAAAGAGAATGAATTAGAAGGGAGGAAGATCGATTGGTCACTCATTAGACTCTGCTAGAATACTCGGAACTCGCTAGCAAAACAATTAACTCGCGCCCATTTCTCCCCTTGACCAGCAAAGATCAGACAATGACCAGAATGATAGAGGAAAGGAGGCGCTTGCAAAAAAGGGGGCGGGGCGAAGGGAGGGGGAAGTCACGCTTAAAGTGTGGCTTCAACCCCCTTGTTTGTCCACATCAACACAAGACGCGGCGACAATAAAAGTTTCTCGTACCGCGAGTCTAAATTGGATTCTGTCGTTGAAGAGAGAGAGAAAGTGTTAGAGAAGGAGAGGAGGAGGACAGAATGAGGTCTGCAGTGGAGAGGAGAGAAGGATGGAGGAACTACGTGAGAGAAGAAAGGAAAAGGGACGAGGGAGATCAGAAATGAGAGAGAAGAAGGAGAGAAGAACGATGGAAGATGCAAAAAGAGAAGGAGGAGGGGAAGGGGCGGGATGAGAGGAGGGAAGGATCAAGGGGCTTCGTCATTGTGAGGTGAAGGAAGAGGGAGGTAGTCTCAAATTGAATGGATCTCCATGGGAACTTATTGTCTCTCTCCTCTTGTCTAGTAGAGGGGACTAAGACACAAAGGGGCCGAGAAGATGTATGGGAGGTAGAGGGAAAGAGGTGTGAAACTGCCCGAGATTTACACCCATTTCTACCCTATTCGAAATTGGTTTGATAATCTTAGAAAGGAAAAAAAACGAGGCGACTTTGAGAGTAGCTGTCGTTTCTTTCGGATTCTTCGTGGAATCTGAGCCAATTCATCATTCGAAAGAACACGTTCCGATGATATTTGAAAAGCAAGCGTTGAGCACGTAAAATGGAAAGAGGAACCGTCCAAATGAATCATAAACTCTTTTCCTTTGAAGAGGAGAAAAGAGGAAGAACGGCGCTGGCTCTCAATCGAGGAGGCAATTGGTGGTAGACCAGAGGGAGAGAGAGAGCGGGAGATCAATGGTAGGTCTGCCATGGCTAGACCCCATCCCCTTAGTATACAAGGCCACCCAAGTGAGAGGGAGAGAGCAGACTCCATACACCTCTGACCCCCCCCCCCCCTCTCTGCACCGGACTGTGTAACCAGAGACTCTGAGGGAGGGGAAGGGGAGGACATAATGTCCCCCAGACGGATCCATTCCCACGCTTAATGTTAGCTTAAAGCGAGTCTGTCACTCGGAGAAGCGAGGAGTAGAAAAGTTTGCACATCGAATTGCTTTCTTCAAGGTTTTCTTCAATAGTAAACCCCGTAGGATACCAATTAGTGAATGCACCTGTGTTTAGTCACATTCTCTACTAAGTTTCTTGATCGTAACAGCTAGTGAGTATCACTTTTCCATCTGGAAACCCTCACGTATTTCCCTTTCGTTTGATGGCAACTGAGCAAACTCTTCCTTCCTTCCCTTCGTTCGATTCCCTTCCATTCTCCACATTCTCAGATTCCCTTCCCCTTCTTCTCTTCGATCTCCGATCCTTCCAAACACCAGACGTGCGTCATAGTCTTCGTCTGTGTCCACACCTCGTGCGCGTCAAGGACAAACAGAGCGGACGCATAATCAGAGCAGAGAATGGGAGATCCTCGTGGTTTCGTGGCCATTGTGTGTACTATGGCCGTCGGATTCCGTAGTGGATACCCCCTTCTTCGCCCCTCTTCTACAAACAGTGTTGCATCGGAGGATAGAGAGGGAGAGGGCCGGTCTCTCCCTAGAGAGGATCACAGTTCACATAGTCAATCTCATTCTGATTGTGAAGCACAAAGGAAGGAAGTTCGTTACTGAATCAATGAACGAACGAGCAATTCGAATGAATACATTCCCATATCCACTCTACATGATCATGAACCAATACGCTCTACAGTACGCATAAATACAATTTCAAAAGTGCGCGAATTCAAACGCAGCGCAGTCGTTTTCCATTAGTGGAACACACGTGCTTGAGAAGAGAGAGGAGAAGAGGGAAGAATGAAGAGAGACTAGTGAGGAAAGAGCATTCAATCAATTGACACTCAGGGGAGGAGAAAAGGTTGAGACTGAATGAGAGAGGAGGGGAGAAGAAGGAGGGATCAGAAGAAGAGAGAAGATGGAAGAGGGACTGGTACGGTATTGATTCAGATCGTTCAAGGGAGCAACAAGTTGAGACTAGAAAGAGAAGGAGGGAAACGATTGAGGACAAAGCAGAGTAAGTATGCCCTTGAGGTCCTTTCACTTCCTTCTACGTGACTTTCCATTGAAGGAATTGGCTACAGAAATAGTGGGAGGAGGAATGAATGGAAAAGAGGCCATTCGATCGGAAAGAAGAGAGAAGCATAAATGGAACGGAATGATCGATGAATCAACTAGAATGACACTTAAAAGACACAATTGATAGATCATAAAGAGGAGCACAAACCTTGGATCGAAACTGCACACAAAGTGGTTCAGAGATGATGAAGTTGAATCTGCAATAAACGAGTTGATTAAGATCCCTCTCGAATCCCCCCATTTCTCCCCCTCTTCGAACTAAAATTCACCTTGAAAATCGTCACTGTAATGCACTAATCTGATCTTACTTACAGTGGTTTTTGCATCCGATTAAGAAGTTAAATGGACCACCTCAATCCCTATCTTTCCCTCTATCGGATACGCATTGCAAAAAGATGGACTTCTCACTCTCTCAAATAGAGAAACTTCGTGTGTTCAATCGTCTCTCGTTCTTCGACACATCTCGTTCATTTCTCTCTTTCCCTCAATCAGAATACCTTTTGATCTTCTGCGGATCTGCTCGATCCTTCCCAGTTAGATTCACGTAGTTCCTCCACTTCCGAGGATCGAATCCCCAATGGGTCACACGATCTGTCTCCTGCAACGAAGGGAATACCGTAACCGAATCAATATACAGTAATCAACTCACATTTCTGAAGTGGGAATGGCAGATGAATGCATCGGGTTTGAAGACCGATTGACAGTCAGCACATCGAATGTATCCCGTGGAGTACATTCGTCCACTCGCGTATCCCTGACATCCGTGCTCCACTTCCAATGATTCCTCCTCCATCTCCTGACTGATTCGACCAATCTGGATGCTGAAATGAAGGATGATGAATATTTCAGTTTCACGGAGATCAATCAATCCCTCGTTCACACATTTCTTTCTGCTTTTCACCCAGTCGATGACCTTTTCCTCTCTCAATCAAATCGCTTCTTCCTTTCTCTCATTCGCACTTTGTCTCATCGATACTCTTCATCATGGCACACAGCACACTACACATTTTGACCATCGTCGATTCTCTGTTTGAAAGAATGCAAATAAGGAGGAGAAGTGATAAGGAGAAGGATGGAGATTCTCTCTTCATCATGACAACTACCGGTTCAGTCTGCACTCCATCTGACCATCCCCCTTCTATTCCCATCCCATTCAGTCTCACTCAGGGAACACCGCAGATCAGTCACACATTCCTCTTGCAAGGGAGTAAGCTGTGCAATCAAGTGATGGTCTGATCCCTCCCTATAATTCCCCTCTCTCCTTCTTTGGAAACCCTTCGAGACACTCTCAACTGGTCAGGAATCTCTTCGTCTAGAAGAGAATGGAGTGCCGATCTTCGGTCCTCTCCTCTCCTCCTCTTCCTTCCCCCTCCTCCCTCTCTACTTCCTCTCTTCGACACAAAAGAGAAGGCAGGTCGATGGACTTTGAGCAACTGCAGTGACAAATCTCGCACGAGATCTCTGTCTATCCATTCACTACTTGAGGTCCCATTTGGAAGAGACCAGACCACATCGTAGTCCCTGATCAGGGAGTACGGTAGTCCTCCCTGATCAGGGACGACTACCGTACTCCTACCGTATCCGATCGGGATGCACTGCACCGGTCTCTGTGTGTGCACCCTCTCTCAGAGTGTAATCAGTGTAGAAAGGAGAGAAGAATGTCTTGCAAAAGAGGGGAATCGTCTAGTCTCTCTCTTCACTCTTCATCACTTCCAATCGAGAGATCCTGATCTTCCGATCAACGAAGCGACGAGAGGAGAGAATGATTACAGGCCAGACTTGACTAGAAAGATGACGCCGACTGACAGGGAAAGAGCAACGATCGGGGATAAGAGAGGAGGAGAACATTTGGAGACGGATTGCAGTGCTTCGCATTAGACGAAGCCTCTCTATGGATGACTGCAGGAGAAGAACAGAGATCAACGATCCATTGGTTCGACAGACCTCACCACTACACTCAAAAGCACTGACTCACGAATCAACAGACTACGAAGATGAAGGATGACTTACTTATCGTTCTCGTCCTCTTCCAATGGGAGATACTCTCCGAGAAGTCTGGACACATCACTCTTCCTCATCAATTCTACTTCTACAGTCTTTCTTGTTCCATTGGCCTTTGCAACTTCTAAGTTGTTCACAATCTTATTCCTCTTCAGTACTTCGACTTGAGCCAACGAAGCCTTCTGAAAATCGTAAATTAATTGCCTCAAACGAATTCGATACCGATTTCTCATGAATAAATTACTTGCTTCTCCACTTCAAATCCACTGGATCTTTATGAACGTACCTTCATTTTGTCAATGATTTTGAGTCCGTTGAAGATGTTATTGAAATAGTCCCATTTCTTATTCTCCACTTTCTTCTCTTTCTTGTTCATCTCTTCGTGTCCAAACCCATATCCCATCGACAGTTCCATCATCAACTCAAATTATTCTCATTCATCTCTGCGCCTATTCCTATTTTTTCGGGTAACTGGCATCTATGTTTCTATCTAGCTTCATTCGTATTTTTCATTGTGAAACATATTCAATCCCCGGAAATAATGCACTACGAATTCGATCCCTCTCTCACTCCATCGTCACTTCATAAACTTTTCTTCACTCCTTTCGGAATTCCAATAACATTTCCGTCTTCTCTCAGACAGAAAAGAGAAACCTTTCATTATTCGGCATCTCACGTGTTTCTCACAAGAGAAAATGAGTAAGTAGAGTTGAATCAGACGAGAATTCTCCAAATTGCATCCCTTTCCCCTTCTGATCACACGATTCATTCCTTTCTCTTGCACTCCCCCGCTCTTATACCATCCTTTGTCTCCATTCTTCCCATTTACAGTAGTCAACCTTCCTATTTCCCCTCCTTATTCCGTCCTCAAAACACGTGGAGACTTGCCCGAATGAAAGGAGGAAGAGAGGAAATGAAAAGTGAGACCAAGCGATGAGTGAGAGAGTGCAGGAAATGAAGAGGGTGCAGCGAGACAGAGAGGTGATGATGAGAGAGTGTGTGTATAGTGGAGAGAGGAGAGAAAGAGAGGATTCTTTTGTGTCCTCCCTCCTCCTCCTCCTAATACGAACTCTACGTGCCATCGAGAGGGCTCATGAATAGAGAGAGGAGAGAGGAGAAGAGAGGGAGGAGAGGGGAAGAATGGGAGTGATGGATCAAAGATCCATTGAAACAAAAAGAGCTGCACAATTGCCATTTGAAATTCGCCGTGAAAATGTGCAGCAGTGATGGATCACTTAGATATACTACCGTATCTCTCACTAATCGATAGTCTACCGTACCTGAGGAAGGACGATATGCATCTCTCCACTCATGTAGAAGCATGCGAATTTCATCCTCATAGGGAATCCCATTAGATCCGTCCATTGGAGAACCATCTCTGATTTATCCTCGGGAAGATACAATTTCTCTCCTTTGATATTCGGTCGACGAGGAAGAGGACCAACGGGAAGTTCGATGATTCGAGTCCTCGGTTCTTCTTCGGGTTGAGACGGCTGAAAGAATGATTATTGATTGATTCCAATCTCTCTCTCCCCCTTCCGTTCTTCATTCTGCTCAAACACAGACGTTAGTTCAGACTGCTCTTCTTCTCTTTCTCATTTTCCCCCTCTTCTGACGTCTTCTTTGCAAGAAAGTGATGGAAAGAGCACGCGCACAAACTTCTCAGCAGTCCCCCCCCCCCTTCCCCCC
>LS587830.1:476377-496840 GCA_900490775.1 Pristionchus maxplancki | reverse complement strand
AATAACCAAAAACGAGGCCTCGACGACCGATTTTGACGTGATCTCCTGGAAAAACGAATGCTCGACTGGGTCTCTAATTCTCACAGGGGCTTCCCCTGGTGGGTAGGCATCAAAAAACGAGTAGATCTCGGGTGGCGCATTTTACGATGTGCAATGAAATCGCCCATTTAAGTGAATCCATAGGTGAAACGCGTGATATTATGCCCCCTAGCATCGAAACACCGACTCCCGTCGTGATTCCATTCCAGATAGGACGCCCCTCTCTCTGTATAGAAAGAAGGAAGAATCACTAGTCCGTTCAATCTCTCCTCTCTTCGTCCCTTCCCTTCTCCAATTCATAAATGACACTTCGGATGGCATAAATGGGCTGAATACACATAGAAAGATCACGCAAAAGGGGAGGAGAGAAATGCACGACGACAAACGAATTTGGAAGGGAATCAATCGATATCAATTGATATCGTATCGCCTTGGATAGATACGTCAATAGTACACAGAGTAAGCGGTGAAGGTGAGAAATAAACGCTTGAGTACTACCGTAATTTCTCTCACTTTCTATCCACTTGATCTCTCACTCTCAAGTTCTCGGAAAGGGGAGAGACTGGTCAGACAAATACCTTCTGGCGGGACTCGAAAGTGAGAAAAAGAAGGAGGAAAAGAGAAGGCGGGAATATCCGACAGTCACTCATTACAGGAAGGGAGGACAGACATATTATCTCTCTCGACCATTTCGAGAAGAGAAAAGGGAAAGAGCAGACTACAGATGAGTAGGAGGAGAAGGAGGATTCGTACGTGGATGAATCATCTGGAGGGAGGAACGGGGGAGGGACAGTACAGTCTAGACCCTTCTCTCTCCATCTCGATCTGTGTAAACTATCTCGTGCATGGATCGTGTGAGAGATAGGACGAATTTACATTGAGAACGATTCATTTCCAGTATATTTCAGCATCACAACTCAAAATGGGACAGATGGGTAAGTGAAATTGGGTGCATATCGCAGATTGTAATGTAAACTATTCGTCATCGCGGGCTTAATTACAATAAGTCAAAACTTGGGCTAAAACGTAGAAACCAATAAATATTATTCACAATTCGATAAATTATTGCTATGAATGTAATAGGGTCTCTCAAGTAGAATGATACGCAGCGAGGATTAGTGAATGGGAAGGGAAGGGATACGGTAAGCAAGGAATTGATATTATTGATCTACCACGGTTAGTGAATCTACTCTTAAATGAACCTCTCGTACTTATGGAAACAGTAGCTAAGGCAACGTTGAGTGTGATAATTCAACATATTAAGTGGGCGGAGTCACGGCTAGCATAAGTGGGCGGAGCTTATCCACTCTTTACACCGAATCCTCACGTGACATTTGAAGGGGATTGACGTACTCGAATCCGTCGAATTCCGATTGATCGATTCGATCGATAACTGCCTGATCGTCGGGAGTCAGCGTGGGGTTCTGAACAGAAGGCGATTATGACTACCGTCCCATCCCACTACCGTATCCCTCTACCGTACCTCATCAGTGAATTGAGTATCGAAGTGTTGGAGATCTCTGTCGCTCTCCACCGAAGGATTGTATGGAGGAGCGATTTGCTTCGCTTCCAACTGCAATTTTTATGATTATCTCCAAGCCATTGAAGAAACAGAAATCCACTCTCAGGAATCGTTGTAGATCGACGTTACCGTATCCATCCCCTCTACCGTACTCACCCTATCCCAATCGATATGCGTCCGGAAGAATCCGTGTTCCTTGATGTCGTTCAGACTCTCGTCGATATCCACCTTGCAGCCAAGTCGCTGCGTTGGGTCCTGCAACGAATAGATCAATATGTAACTACCATTCCACCCCAATCGTTCGATAATCGTCTACCGTACCTTCTCGAGGAAGTTCCTGAGTACGGTACTCGCTTTGACACTGAGTGAGCGAGGAATGCGGATGCGAATCTCGAGGATGATCTGCAATAAGAATATGTATTACCGTTCCTAATCACAAGTCTGACCCATCGCACACTGCATTCTCCCTATCGTACCTGGAATAGTCGATCCTCCGTGTTGAGATCTCCATCTCCCTGCATATCTCCCAATTCGAAGGGCGATCGACCAGCCATCATCTCGAACATCAACACACCCAATGCCCACCTACAATAAGATTTTGACCCTTTGAGATACAAAAACGCCGTCTCTCCCCAATCGCCGAGAAACCGCGACGCGTTCCTTCCCGCGTTGCGTTTATCGTACTCTTTAACTCACCAATCGACAGAGAATCCGTATTCCTCTCCTCTCAGAATCTCAGGGGCGATGTAGTTTGGAGTGCCACAGAAGGTTCCCGTGACGTCACCAGCACCGATATTCTCCTGCAGTCATTGATGATGATGTGCGAGTCAATGATCTACTCAGTCCATCACCTTCTTCATTATCCTTCCAATTCCATTCTCATTCACTGTAATTGTCACCACACGTAGGCACTACGCACTATTTTCCTCTTATCGTCAGCACTTTTTTCACGCCACAATATCAAGAGTACTGTAGTATTCCTACATTTTCCACTGGTTTGTCCTGCCATTCTTTCCATGTTTTCCTCCTCGTCTACTGTTCCTACTTGGTATTCTGGCTGGTTCTTGAAATGAGGAGGGAGAGACGGAAAGGGAGGGAAAATAAAGAATGAATGCAGGGTTCTGCAGTATTTTCCGTCTGGACGCAGGCTTTTCGTCGAGACGGAAAAATAGAGAACGAGGGGAGGAAAGAGAAGGGAGGAAACTCGGAATGGAGGAATGGGGAAGGGGGAAGGGGGAAGGGGCACGTGTCGTCAACAACCTTCTCCAGATAGGTCTCGTTGTCCCTTTTCTGTGTCTACTATCCCGTCTTCTCATCTTCTTCGTCCTCTTCTCTCTCTTCCCCTTTCCGTCCTTCCATCTTCCTTTCCTCATCTTCAGTCCTTCTTCCTTATTCATTAGTCGGCCGACGGGCCTCTGTCCCCTTCCCACACACTTTTGAAGACAACAGACGAGAGAGAATTGAGGGGATCAGAGTACAGACAGACGGACGGAGATCGCTTACAGTACGCAATCGACGTCTGCCTATTCTCTGAATCGAGACTCCCCCTCCTTCGTCAGTCATTATCCACAACTTACTAGGGTTGTAGCAGATATTGCGAAAGATTGCCACAAAGAGGGAAAAGGGACAGGACAGAGCAATAACAATGCAGCGACTCAATGATCATCGACTTGCAATACATAATGATCCCCCTGATACAGCATAATCAGCCTACAGTATCCTCCCTACCGTACCCGTCTCGTATCGTACCTTGCACATTCCGTAATCCGTGAGTTTGACGTGTCCCTCTGCATCGATGAGCACGTTGTCCAGTTTAAGATCTCTGCAAGGAAGAAAAAGAGAGAGACCAATGTTTACTCGCTACATAAATAACACCAAAGACGAAGAAAAAACGGCAGTGGAAAACATCTTGGTTGCACAGAACCTCTAGGGAAGCTTGCAAACCGTCCAATTATTTTCTTCCTTCCGTCTACCGTATCACTGTCTCGTCTACCCCCTCATCCCTCGTCTACCGTACCTGTAGATAATTCCTCTCGAGTGAAGGAAATGAAGAGCGAGGATGATCTCTGCTGAGTAGAATCTGGAAGAAAGAAATCAAATTTAGTAGACCGCTGGTTCCGCCTTATTCCGCCCTGCACATATCAACATTACTCACTGTTCAATCTCAATTATCCCATCTCCTGACCAATTTCCCATCCAGCAGCGCTGTTATCACGAGGCAGCCACAAGCTACTTATCAGATGAAGATACGACGTAGCATCCACAAATACCCCCAAGTCTACCCTTTTCTATCTCCGAATCGTGTCAAATCGTATCAGTGTCATATCAATGTATTTACTGATACGGTGATGGTAAGTGAGCAGCAGCTTCCTTCCATCTTTCTCCTTCGGGGATTACCGGGTTCATCGTCTCACTTATTCCATCTAGGGATACAACTAGTGCTGTGCATCTTCTCAGACAGGATGAATACTAACTATGCCAATCTCCTTCCCCCTCCCTCCTTCTCTCTTCATTCGCAACTCTAACGAGCGAGTATGACGCACTTTCGCCAGTTTTCTCATCTGCTGAGAAAGAGGAAAGTCTCAGACTGCCGCCACATCATGCATTCATAATATTTCCACCCTTCGAGGGACTTGCTTATCACAGGAGGGAGGGGAGAGAGAAGGGGAGACGGGACGTCGCCTTTGGACACAGTCGAGTCAGCCCATTCCTAAACGACCAATCTCTGATCTCTTCCAGCCTCAAAAACAGCTCGTTCGTTCGACGGTGAAAACACGCTGTCGAGGGAGGGAGAGAAGGGAGAGGGAGAAGGGGGGGGACGACATTGGAAGGACATTCCTCCTCTAATGGTTCAATGAGCTGTCCTAGACGAGTGGTCACAACACGTCGTCTCACCCTCTCCGCCCTTCCCATCCATCCACGCGTCAACAATCTGCAGATAGACATCGATTGACCATTTGTGCAGTCGACTCTTGCAACCCACAAAGATATTATCGTCTCGCTGTTCACACATCAACAAAGATTTTGCAATGCAAGACACATTCTATCAGTAGTCTCGTGCTTGGCAACGAGACCTTGATCAGTGGTTTGTTTCCATGCCTGCCTTTCTTCGAGTAAACAGGGGATCACGGCAGTCCCATGACAGCCCTTCCCTTCCCTTCCCCTCCCTTCCCTCCTCTGCAACGCCGTCTCCTTCCTTCTCGCAGTCTCGTGCTCGTTCTCGAGAGTGTGAAAGATCTCCCGTCTCCCTTCTCCTCGATTATTCATCAGACTACAAACGGGAGTGCCATAAGAATCTCGTCCTATCCACGTACTCCTTCCCCTCCTTCTCCCCCCCCCCCCAACCCTCCTCCGTCTCCTAGGACTCAAAAACTAATATATGCGTAAAAGAGAGGGATCTAACGCAGACTTCACCTGTCCAAATCACATTCTTGAACGAGTCGAGATTGATAGGAAATAAGCAGACGAAAGTGAGCAGGTGCATTGAGCGATGTTTCGAGTCAAACAAATTAACCAATAACATATTCCCTTCGAAGATGCACGTTCTTCTGTCATCTCATCACATCATTCATCTCATCTCCTTCCTTCCATCCAAATAGAGACCTCCTCATCTCATCCTCCGTCTGACTGGACCTCCTTGCAGTCAGAGAGAATAGACTACCCCAAAAACGAAGAGACACATTATTCGTCTGGAGGTTAATTAGAGGCGCCGACTAATTAGTCTGTCGCCCATCCATCTCGAGAGACTGGGGATATGCTCTGCAGATGGGAGATAAAGATCTAGCTAGTTAATGGCAGGGAGACAAGTTGATTTCTTGAACGAGGAAGGGATCTTCGATGATGCACGAATGCAGCATAACTGTGCAGAGATCTTCCGCTTTCCCAGTCATTTGATCTTTCACTCATCCGAATTCTTTGGTAAACACCAGTCAGAGATTCGGCACGGATTTCACACTCCCACAAACTAGGCCGAGGAAGTAGTGGAAGAGGGGAGAGGGAGAGGAGGAGGAGGAGGTGTGACTCCCAGAAGACCAAGCTGCGATAACATTCAGAGTAGCACGATAAGATGGACGACGTCATCTTCATCACAGGACGTGCACTGAGGAGATCAAAGAAGCAGAAGGAATGAAGTAAACACGTGGCGAAAATAGAACTAATTTCCCGAGACACATCTCTGCTACAATAACCCCCTAACAAGAAACGATGTCTACAACGATAAATAATTAAATATACAAATAGAAAGAGACTGCATACCTTGCATGATCCTCTGGCAGTTTCCTCTGTCTCTGCATATGGAACATGAGATCTCCTCCCGGAACGAATTCAATGACGAAGAAAAGACGAGAATCAGTCTGTAAAAATATTACTTACTAAAAAAATGTATGTTGCAAGCAATTTTATTGTAACTCTCGCAACGTGCAAGCACGATACTTGACAATACGATCACTTAGTATTCAAATGTTGCATGTTAGATGAGCGTTTGCAGTTTTTAAAAAAGTTAAAGAAAAAATAAAGTAGAGAAAAAGCCCGAAAATTATTCATGTTACACCAGAATTTAAATTATTATTACGAATTTGTAGCATGAAGAAGCCTAGGTAATTGAAGTATGCATTGCGCATCCGCCACTGATTTTTCCCTTCATCAATAAACCTTCATTCCATCTCTCTGACCTGGAAGCAGGAGTGCAATCCGACGAGGAATGGATAGTTGGACGCCGCCTCGAACACTGACTTCTCCGTGTGCACCCAATCGATATCCTGAAGAGGAATAGAAATGGTTAAAGTTTCTCAAATCATATTTCTTCGGTTCTACGTTAATAGATGATTCAGGAAGTGAGGTGCAAGATTGAGCAAATGCATCCCTGATTGGCTTATTTATCTCATCCATACCTCATCCTCATTGAACATCTGCTTCTTTATAATCTTGATTGCATAGATCGCCTTCGTCCTCTTGTGCTCTGCTTGGATCACCTGAGCAAGAACCAGATTATCAACACTCATTGCTAGAAATGATTCTTCATTCAAGAGTCGTCCGTGTCGCAAGATAAATACAAGACACGTAGTTTACAAACGTGAATTATTCTGAGGAAAATTCTTACCAATAATTCGACTCACCTTAGCATAACTTCCTCTTCCAATCACAGTGAGCAGATTGAAGTCGTTGAGGGAAACAGTCCATTTGGCCTGCAACAACTTCCATTTATTATCTTCTAGTGAATGGCAGCTTCATAGTCACAGAACAGTCATCCACTATCATCTTCATATTTAATGTAATTAATTTCTCCAATCCACTCACAGGTGCGGCTGCTCCTCCACTCGGTCGAATATCGGCCCCTTCTGCCGCCTCGATCTCCGATTCCTGCAATATAATATTGCAATGATAAAAACAAAAGAAAAATCAAGGAGGATCCTGTTAACAGCATTTCAAACTGAATTAATTGTTCAAAATCTCACATTGAATGCAGCATTATTGATTCCCTCTTGTCTGTTTCCATTGATGGATCCGAATGGTCGAGTAGGCTGTTGAGCTTGAGGAACCGCAGGGACTGCTTGGCCAGGTGTGCCCGCCTGACACGAACATGAATGCTTATAATTTCTAAATTAATAAAATCCGAATTAACCACTAATATGATCCAGGAACCAGAAACAATATTGTCGTGGTTGTGTACTGAATCGATATTCAACCGTACCTCTCCACAGGTCTTCCTCACTAATCGATGGCACTTCTTGTGCACGCACATCTTGCAGTCGAGACATCGATACCCTGCAAGCATAAAAATTTTTCATGAAATTTTTTTACAGATTTTAAAATTACAACCCGCAACCTAACTCATATTTAGAGTTAAAAGATTCAAGTAACTCAAATGAAATATTTGAGAAATTTATGTAAGGAGAAATAAGCAGTCGAGATTGGAAATGCAAGCAACCATAATTCCATTTAGCGTAACGATAAATGTGTTTGCAATAAATTATGTGACAATTCGTCCATGTCAATAATTAATCAATACTCTGGCTACCGTACCCTGTCTGCCGATTCCCCAGATGTAATCACCGCAGATCTCGCACATCACACGACGATTCAGACGCTTCGCCTGTGATTTTATTGATTCATTAGTTTTCGTAGAGAATGAATAGATAATCAACAATAACAATTTCACAGGGAAAGTTTCAAATGTTCACTAAATCTGACCGAGAATCTGTGTCCTCTGACGTGGTAGAACTTCTTCCACCTTCTCGCTCCTCGTCGATACACCGTCTCTGCAAGTCGAATCGTATTGAATGACTATTCTTAACGCACTCAATTGCCATTTCACAACATCGATTACCAATCAAGTTCGTGTTTCAGCACTTTTTCTTATATCACTCTTCAGAGAGTTGCTAATTGAACTATCTACTCTTTCGTAACATAAAAACATTTAAAGTGTGGTGGACGTTTAAGCCTCTCATGTCCACAGTCCCTGCCCCTTCCCCTCCTCTCCACTCACTATCCTCTCCATTGCACGGCAATCCAGGCAGAGTGGGAGTGCCGATGAAGACGTGCATGTTCAGTTCCGCATCGCCATTCACCTGAATGAGGCGAGTTATTTTTAAGCGATAGCAAAAAAAATTAAGAATATTTTCGAAAACTACTCAAGAGTTTCACGAAGGAACTCCAACATCACGACTGACCTTACTGATTTCAACCAAGTTAACTCGTGCCACACACTTCTATTTCTAATGCGATATATTGTTTTTCAGAAGTTGACGGCCAATCAAAGTTTCACGCACCTGATACAATCTGACAGCCTCGTCCAATTCAGTCTGCGATGAGATCGTGCACGGATCATCTGAAAGGGGTGAAACATTTCCTCTGAGAATAGTATTCGACGATGCATTATATTTGTTTTTGAAGAAATGGTCACTCGGTTCTTCGACTTTGCTTAACGGGAAGAGTTGATAAAAGCGCTTACCCTCCTCATCGATCCACTTGATTGTGATTGGTTGATTGGAGGGTTGCTTGCATGCTTCTCTCAATGCAGCGTAGAGAGTGGCCAGACGGAGGGGAAGTCGTTGGTAGATAACCACCATCTGGAGAAGGGAAGAGTGTACAGAGACGATTTTTTAGCATGGAGTGGTAAGTTAAGGTCTCACATCCTAAACTGATTGATCAGATCGACTTCAGAATTATTGCCAATTCGTGTACTGTAATCAGTATCTACCGTACCTGTCCGAGGAACTTGGCCTTGATCTTGACATCGTTCTCTTCCTCCATCACTCGATCGCTGTTTCTCGCACTCGACCCACCGCCTGTGATTAGAAGATTCGATCAATGCTCAAAGAGTAAGAGGCCAACAATTTCAGAAGTCGATCAAGCGGAATCGTCACATTCAGGCTTCTTAGCAAATAAATATTCACGAATCTCAATCATTTTTTAAAAATCTTTTTACTGTTTTTGTCAACAAATAAAGAAAGAAGACACGTTGAAGACGTACCACCCCAATCCGTGCTTGATAGATTGAACGTCTTGGACCGGACGAAGGGCCGTCGTTCTCTCTATGGGAGGATGACGAGTAGTGGGGAGAGCGACGATACTCAGAACCCCGACGGTCCACCTAACAATCGAAATAATCAATTCAGAGCTTACAACGGTACAAGCGAACATCGCGGAGCGCATAATTGACCGAACATTCAAATCAAGTGTCAAGGTGGGAAACAAGTGATAATTGTCATAAACAGCGACCATTCGGAGCCGGTGGAGTTGAGTCACTGTTGGGAAGAAAGAGAGAGAGAGAGAGAGAAGGAGAGATTAGACGATAGGCAAACGAGAGAATGATTGGAAATAAGAGAGAGAAGGAATGATGAGATCTAAGAAAATAAGGAGTGATTTGGGACAAGGTTTGTGATTCAACTGAATGGATCCACAACCGATACATTGTGCAAGCTGATGAATACAGTCCACGAATTCACATTCACGGTTTCCGCGAGAATTCTCATCATTCATCCGATTATGTGCATGAAAGAATGAGATTGGATGGAACATTGATGTCAGAATGAATAGAGACGATGAAAACGATAAGGAGAAACGGAAAAGGTTTGAGATGAAAGCAGAGGATTCCGCCTTTATTCAACAAAACTTGATCGTTTCCACAACGTTGAATGGAATGAAATAGAGGAACGGCAAACTGAACTGTTGAAACGGATTGCGAAATAACAGATTCGAAGAGAAAACTATTGTTATTTCTTCTATTAAAAGGCAAAAAGTGAGAAGACTTGGTGAAAGGAAGCATTGAGTGACGCCAGGTAGAAGGATACGGGAAAGAGAGTCTAGAGCAAACATGACCTAGCTCCAAAAGTAAGCCCTAGGAAAGGAGACTCTAATAATTAACATTGACATAATTTCAAAGTGAAAATGTCTAGAACACTTCACCGGCATTTTTCATGGACTTCGTATCTCCTAGCCACTACCGCTTGAAAAAGAATGAGAAAACAAGTAAAGAGTGACGGAGAGTGACTGGATGTGGATAGTCGATCAGGCGGAGGACTGGTTCGATCGGTTCGATCGGGATGAATAGATCCAAGGGAGAACTTGTAACGGTCATGACCTTCCCCGTTCCCTCTCTCGTTTCCTCTTCTCTCTCACTCTAGACACACAATCGATCGATCGCCTACTCATTGCCTGTAGGGGAAGACGAGAGGAGGTGACACCAAATGGAGAGGAGAGAGAGTGGGAGTTGGAGAGACCATGAGAAAGATGGACACGGGAAAAGATCACTTCAATCATAAAGACATACGAAACCAAGCCAAACTGCAAAAGCTATCTGAGTAGGTTAATTTCAGCCATTAACCGATTCGAAAGGGATGTACAGTAAGTAAAATATAAGTAAGTTTCAAGAATAATAAAGAATTGTAAAAGAATGGAACATGTAAGGAAAAGTAACTGATCAAGCTTTCAGCTCGTAAGAGGCACGCAAGAAAGACTCTGACAGAACGTCCTTACGCAATAGTAGAACGTTCTACGACACAATAAATAGATTAATTGAACTTGCATGACAAAGCAGAAATGAAATAGATCGAGAGAAACCCGGTAAATTGAGCTTACTCGAAGAATTTATTCAAACGATGAAGTTTCGAACAGTTTACTTACAGTACTCTCGGTACGCACGAATTGGACTATGACTTTTCAAAAAACAATTTTGTTTAAAATTTACTAAACTATTTGCCTCATTTTCACCGAGCTCTTGCTACTCGTTCAACTGCTACTTTGATTCTTGAGTGCTCCCAATGTCTCTCCATGATGCAAGTCGTGTGTTAAAAAAATTCAGATATAAAAAAGATTACTTTATTCCGGCACTTTACTATACTCTACCAACGTATCAGGTGAGAACATCAAACAGGGAATCAATCAGAATGGGGATAGAACAGTAGATAAGAGGAGGAAGGGGCCGATGACGTCATCGTTTAATGCTTCTCGAAGAATTCCTTGGCGTTCTTGGGGTTGATGGTGTCAGCTCCAGGAGTCCAGCCAGCGGGGCACACCTAGAACATCAATCAATAAGTCAATCTTGAGATGAGATTACTGTACCTCTCCGTGCTTGTCGACGAACTGGAAGGCCTGGACGAGACGGAGGGTCTCATCGACCGATCTGCAATCAGTTATCGATAGATCTTCATTCACAGCAAGAATACAGTACCTTCCGACGGGGAGATCGTTGACGGTGATCTGGCGAAGGATGCCATTGGGGTCGATGATGAAGAGACCACGGTAGGCGATGCCCTGCAATTAATAGAGTACGGAAAGAGTGCTACCGTAACCTCTCATACCTCGTCCTCCTTGAGCACTCCGTAGTCACGGGAGATCTGGTGGTTGGTGTCGGCGAGGACGGGGATCTGAAAGGATTATTGATTCTTTGGTCAATTCCAAACGTGAATAGACTCTAGTCATCGTTGCAAGAGATGATTCCAAGAGATATCAGTGCGTGATAGTGTCACATCAACATCAACAGTTGAAGGGAGGAACTCGCGTAGTTCATCTCCTTATCTCTTTCATCATCCCCCTTCATCCCTCCTCCTCTCACCTGCATCTCTCCGAGTCCTCCGTGCTTTCTGGGCTGGTTGATCCACGCGAGGTGGGAGAAGACAGAGTCAGTCGACGCCGCCTGAATGGTCACAGTTAGGAGGGAATGGCAAAAGATGGTTGCATCGGGAGGGATTGAACCATCGACGAGGAGAGCAGAGTACTCACGAGGACGGCGACGTTGAGCTTCTTGAACTCCTCGAATCGCTCAGAGAAGGCGATGATCTCAGTGGGGCAGACGAAGGTGAAGTCGAGAGGATAGAAGAAGAGGATCACGTACTTTCCCTGAAGGAAGATTATTGATTGATTGATTGATTGGGGGGGGGGAGTCACGGTACCTTGTAGTCCTTGAGGGAGACGGACTTGAACTCTCCGTCAACAACGGCCTGAGCCGTGAAGTCAGGGGCGGGCTTGCCAATGAATGCCTTCGACATCTGCACATTATTGATTGAGGGCTAGATGGTAGGATGGAATAGGGGCACAACACGCAAAATATTAAAAAAAAATAGACTAATAAACTCACAGCAACGCTCATTATTGTACAGACAAAAGGGAGAATCCGTCTAACGGGAGGAACTATTCAATGAAATGCGGGGGTTGACTGGATCACTCTCGCAAATAATCACTCTTATATTTCCCAGCCAACTAACAAAGCACAAACTGCCCTACGTGACCGAACACTCTTCCATTGTAGCTACAAAGGACTACGAAATTGCGAAAGATCGAGGAAAGAGGAAAGCCAATATCATCCTCTCAATTCCAATTTCCTCCTATTCTCAGGGTGTTTATAAGGCGGGGCGAAAGACACAAGAGTGAGAAGAAAGGATGGGGGGAGATTAGAGGGGAAAGGCAACCTCTCACTGCCCCTCTGTCGACCCAATGCCTACGATACAGTGATAAGAGAAGAGAGTAGGGAAGGGAAGGGGGAGGAGGGGGGGGGGAGAGAGATGATTCCTGCCAATGTCTAACCTCCAGAAAGGATGGAATTCTCTGGAAATGCTTACTAATCAGACGACGCTTACATTCTCGCTCCATGACATGACAAGCTAGAGGTCGATTTAGTTGAAAGGATAAGAAAGGAAGAACTAACCGATCGATACATCCCCGGTGGATAAATAGAAGAATACTTCAAGCAGACTACTGGGAGAAATGAGCAGGTGAGAAAAGTGAGAGGAGAGATGAAAAGGGAGGAATCCTCTAGGTCGATTCTCCATGGCAACTCTATCTGCACGCGACCCAATCAAAACCTATTTTCACCTGGCTAACCGTGATAGAGTGCAAGATAGACCATTCAATGAAGGATACGATGTTCCTATGGGAGAGACGAACGAAACGATCGAATGCAGTAACCATTCACACACTCTTTTCGACCGTCCTTGACTCTTCTAGAAGGGTGAAGGAAAGGAGGGAAGAGATAGAGAAAGATGCGAATGGAAGAGGCGATCGATGAGACTGTGAGAGAAACGACCCGGAACCGGGTAAATCTTGAAAGTAGAACAGTCGAGCTATCGATTATTCTGCAAAACTAGGCAAGCCACGAGACAACAGAACAGAAATAGACAGCAATGGAGGGTTCTCTCCCTTTCCGTGCCTGCCTCCCTCTCTCAAAATTGCTAAAAATGTAAACAACTCGATACTCAGCTAGCCAACATATTTCACCTATAAACATCGTGGAATCAGTCGGAGCAGAGACTAACTGGCCGCTATGTATGCTACCCATCGAAGGGTGATTGGGCAGAAACAACTGCGGCTGTTAGTTTGTGTCCAGCGTAAGTTGCACAAAACGAAAGAGAGTGGTGAAAAGGGAGGGGATGAGGGAAGGGGTAGAGGAAAAGAGAACGGACACTCAAAGAATGAATGGAGGGAAGGAGGGTAGGGAGTAGAGCGAGAGGCGAGGGTAGATCAAACCATTTCTCTCCCTCCTCTAGATTTGATCTACCTTCACTTGATCAAGTAAGACTCCGGATAGAGTCAAGCGTTGCGACAACGCTTTCCACGATATACTTCAATAAACAGGGTATTTTTATCGACAGAATTAGCAATAAGTTAGCATCAGAGAGTACAAAGGAAACGGAAAGAATTAGGCAATAGGAAAGTAGTAAGATTAACACAATCGACAGAAAATGTTTGGATGCATTGGAATCACAACCTAAAGCTCGGCTACCTTTAGCACAATCATAATAAATACATTGGCCGTGATATAAAGCTGTTATTAGAAATGCTCTCTAATCACCCTAATAAGGGAGTCGAATCTACTGGGAATATGGTTAGATGGACAAACACAGTTAGAGAGTACTAATACTATTTAGAGATTCTTACACTAAAATAATATCTGGTAATGGACAGACAATAATATGGAGAACGGAGAGACGCCTGGTCTCATCCTTAGTCGCTGTTTCTCACTGCACAATGTTGTTGAGTGCATCTGCGAATGCATCGAAAGCGAAGAGTCTATTCACTCTACGAGGACCCTCTTCTGCCATTGAATTACGCAGATCCTCAAATAGAAGTATACAGATATCGCACAGTCCAATCTAACTACTAGTAATTAAATTTGATATTTTACCACACCGACCTCATTTTGAATCATCTTGAGCATTGCATCACAGAATGCGTTCACATTCGCTTCTACCAGCAATCCCGTCTTATTCTGATCGATGGATTCCTTCGGTCCACCAGAGTCAACGGCGATCACTGGAGTACCGCAGTACATCGACTGCAATTCAAATTAGTATTATTATCGATCATTTCTGTGCATTCCTCGGCTGAATTACACTAGCATCAATTCACGATACTCTGATCCAATCTTCTTCTCTCACCTCGACAGGGACGATTCCGAAGTGTTCATTCGAAGGAGTGTACAGCACGGCACGCGCATTGCGAAGTAACCACAGCTTCTCTTCGTCCGCTGCAAAATCACAATTGCACTTTTAGCAACTAGAGGCTATAAACAGTTATGTGCAGGTTGTCATGGTGACCCCTGCAGGATAAATAACAGTGTGGTAGCTTACAAGGAGACTGGAGGAAGAAGTGTGACTTGCTGCTGATTCCACAATCGAGAGCGTGATCGCGCAGTTGGCTGCAAGATTCCAATTCACTACAAGATAGGCAGTCTTCGTGAATAATCCTCCAAATAATAATCGCTCACCGATAGACAAGTAGATTCTCTTCGTTCTTTCTATCGTATCCTCCTGCCACAACGAGATGACAACGGGCGTAGTCCGATGGACGGAGACGACGACCAAGCTCCACTTAATCAATTATTCCATTGAACTGTAGTTCACTCGAGACTACTTCCTCACCGAAAGCATCAATGGCCAATTGGTGGTTCTTCTTTCCCTCGAATCGATTGAGTGAGACGAACATGTGATCGAAGCCAGCTGCAACCATTCCAGTGAATCTTCGACAACATCTAACTAACGTTGTTCTCTCTCCAGTTTGCTGGGTCGCTTCGGGACAGTTGAGTCGAAGAAGGCAGTGTTGAGAGAGGGATAGAGTACGGTGAGGGGACGGGCAGCCAGACGAGGGAACGTCAGTCGAACGATCGAACTGAAACAAAACGATTGCTTAATTTACCATTTATATGTATACAAAAATGAGGGGTTAAGTTTGTCGTGCGACTTACGCGGTGAAATTGCTGTTGACGCAGATGACGTCAGAGTAGTTCATCGACCATGCCTCCAATCCATCGATAAATTTACGGTAGAGACTTTTCAGTGTCGAAGCCCTGCAAGTCGACAAGTTATTTTGAAAATTCCGATTGACGAGACTCACCTGTCCGTGAGTAGCAGATCAGGGAAGTGGCAATAGAAGACTAGACGAGTCCTTCCCCTTGTGAGAAGACGAAGTAAGGGGAGGCAGGCGGAGATCTGAATAGGATTCAAATGAGATGAATAGGTCTTATACTCGATCTACTTGGTCGCAGAGGATGACATCCTGCTGCATGAAGAGGGCCACGTAGATTGCAGCCAGACACATTCGAAAGTAGGCCCATGCTGCCTTGAATCGACCACAGAATTGACGAGGAACCCACGAGAAGGAGGTGGTGATGTCTGAATCGATTACATTGGATAGATTACAGGTGCATAGGTAGCTCACCTAGTTGGGAGCACTCAGAGAATGCGTGAGACGGGTCGTACTGATTAGTTACCATTTTGACGGTGTGACCTGAATGAAAGATGCTTCATTTCCGAATCATACTAGAGTATTTGGATGCCTAACAAGGTTATAGACTCATAATTCAAACCCTTGGTCTGCAAAGCGAGGGCTGCATCGACGATGAGCCTCTCGGCTCCTCCAATTCCCAAATCGGGATGGAGTACGGTAACTCGCATCTGAATAACGTCGAATTTTACAGGATGAAAGACTTTACAACAGCGCATAAACAAGAAAAGGGGGGCGATTAACGGTGGAAAAGGGTGTGAGAGCAGATGGAAAGCAAGGCCCGTTGATATGACAACGCGAAGACGCGACAAGTTACCCTAGAAACGGTGATAATAACAGGTATCAGAAGTAAACGTACGCGTTGGCAGAGACTATGAAAAATACTGTAGATTAGAGTTAGAGCAGTCACCAGGTCAGCCTATCACACTCGGGAAACAGGACGTCAAATTATAAAAATATTTAACAGTTTTTTTAAATATTATCTTTTAAAGAAAAAAAATAGTTAATAAAAATTCAAACAAAAATATTGATTTTTTTAGCTATTCGCGGCATTTTGGGAATAAGAGTTGCACAGTGCTGTACTTGGCTGGAATGCACCAGACTCGGGTAAGATAAAACGAAATATAGTAATAAATGACAAACAACATGCGGAAGAACGACAGAAGTTGATTTGAAACACAATTGATCGTAAAAAATAAAAGTCGAAAAAAATCCCAAAATTTCAGTCGATATCAAGATTTAGCCTTGCACAGAAATTTATAATTTGAATGTGTACCGTAATAGTTCATTGAATCTGTTTGTCGTGTCGTCGCTGTTCTCGCCTGTTCTCACTGCTGCTTTTCTCCCTTATTTTTGTATTGTGCGTTCACTCTCTACCCATTTTGTCCTTTTCTTCGTAAATATCGTCGACAGTCTGATCTGGCATGCAGTCTTTACGGGGATTCCCTCTGCCCCGCTAGCAAGAGAGTGAGAGTGGGCGATTGTCCACTCTCCTTCCCTGAGTGCACGTGAATCTTTGCTGACTCCTCCCTCTGTATTTCGGTGTCTCGTCCCTTGTTGATCAGTCCCTTCCCTTCTTGTTCCCCTTCCAATCCTCCTTTCCTTGCAGCTCTAATGGCAGTCGCAGTGGTCGTCGGTGCTGGACGGGCTGCAGAGAGCATCACTAAACTCCGTAAGTATCTTCTCTTTCGTATGCAAATGCCTCGTCAGCTGACCACTAGTGACCTCTCCTCTCTCGATCGAGAGATCTCTCAGGGGCCGCAGTTGCGCAATCTAGCGACCTCTAGACATTTACGGTCGTAATTATATCCAATTCTTCTCTCTGTAGAGAGGCTAAAAAGAACACATCAAAGTTCTGGAAGAATCGCACGCCCTTCCTTCTGTTCCAGTCAACAAACAATCAATGGGCGAAAGTAATTGTATTTTCTGGAATGCAGCTCTCTCCGTCTGTTCTTCCTCCTTTGCAAATTATTCGTCCAATCACGCGCTTTCTATACGAAAGTGATCATTGCCCATCGTCGATAAGCAATCAGGGAAAGCGAAAATAGTGCTGATAAAAATGACCAACGGAGCGGTCAGCAGCTATGAGTGACCAGTCAGCTGATGTGTTGATAACATGATATCCCATCGGAGGAAATGAAATTGGTCAAATTATTGAAGAATGAATCAAAATGGTTTGATCCGGATATACTTTGAGTGGTACAATGTCCCTTGGTCATAGTCTCTACACGTGTGATTCACGTGCTCGATACTCGCTTGATCTAGCTGGTCTCCAGCTGTCTTTTCTTCTCTCCTTATTATCCCTTTCTCCTTCTCTCTCACAGTACACCCCAGGGAGAAGGAAGCAATCTTACTAAGACCGTCGTCTTCCCTTTTTACTAGAAAACAGCCTAATTGGAAGAACGTGCACTTAAATGAACCGCCGTGTTTTCGAGTTTTGGGGAAACGCAAAAACAGAAAGGAGCAAACAGAATGAAGTAAAAATCAAAATGTAGGGTATTCCTATTGCAGTGCTCAACTCTGGTTCGAAGGTGGCGTTGGTTGGCTCAAAGCCCACCACCCAGTCCAATCTCATCTCGGCCCTCAAAGAGGAAGCCGAGGAAGCAGTCCCGTTCATGTTCGTCGATGATCTCAAGGTAAGCAAAAAGGGGCAAAAGGTTGCTGTCATCCGCAGGATTCGAACCTGCGCCCACAGAAGTGGACTGCGACCTGAACGCAGCGCCTTAGACCACTCGGCCAGAATGACATGTGAGGAGAAGAGTGATGGAGTAGTAGAGATCGCCAGCGAGAGTGAGCGAAGTTTAGGCGAGAGAGGAGAAAATAGAAATGACGGAGAGTATTTTCCACTTTGATATTCTCGTTTAATTTATTTTTAAAATTATTTTTTAAATTTGTAGCACCAAGAGGATCACGTGCGTCGTCGTCTCGCCCGTGTCTCCTTTCACAATGATATGGGATCCATCCTAGAAGATGTAAGGATAATTATTTTTCTTTTTGGCAGATGTAAGGCTTCAGATGAACACTTGTACAATCACTGTTCTCAGGTCAAAATCGTGTTCGACGCCGACGAATCGAAGAAGGATGACATTGTCTATGCGACTAGATCCATGTTCCCGAGGTGAGATTACTGTATTATCGATCCAACATAACCCCTCCCGTTCCCTCCAGAACCCCCGTGGCCTCTCTTCTGTCGTCAGCCACTATTTCTCTCAAGGACAATCTCCATCTCGGTCTTCATCTCTACGAACCCGTCCAGATCACCAAGATCGCCCAGGTACTGTAGATTATCGATTGCCGACTCATTTCTGTTTTTTTATAATCATCGGTAGTAGCCTGATATCCTCAACAGCTTCTGTTCACCCGGTGAAAGCTCTCGAATCAGTTTCATCGTGGTAATCAGAGGCGATAGAGGGGTCTCAGAGGGGGAAGAGGAGGAGGGAGGGAGGGGAGGACTGACCAGTCGGAAGGAAGGGAAGGAAGACTGACTGGTCACTCTCTCACTGACCCTCCCTCCTTCTTTGTGTGACGAGAACAACGGGTCTCGTGTTAGAGAAGAGAGAATGGGGAGATTGAAGAGAAGCAGAGAGGTCAGAGAAGGAGAGAGAAGAGGAACGGGAGAGGGAGCAGAGATGGAGAGATAAGAGGAACAAAAAGGGGAGGATCTGTAGATGGAGTAGAGATAGGGGATGGAGGGAGGTCGAGAAGGGAAAGAGACTGAATGGGGGAAGGGGAAGGGAGATTGATAACGAGTGCAGAGTTGTGACCACGAAAAGGTCGATTATCTGGAAAGGAGAGGGAATGGGAATGGATTATGGGGTGCAGAGATGCAAAGAAGATTTGTTTCTAATTTTTAATGTGTGAAAATAAATGGTTTTGGACAATTTTTTTTGTATCTTATCAAACTATTGTTACTACTATTTTGCTGTGATGTGGCACTAAACAAACATCTGAACAAATGGCGTTCCCAATTACGCAAAACAATCTGGATTAAAATATTTTGCAGATCGTTCACAAACGGGACTCGGACAGTGCCGCCCTTCTCACTCTCCGTGCCACTCTCGAGAATGCAGGCATCCATGAGGTAAGAAATTGGTCTTTGATCTTTCCTCATTATCACTTACAATTAGAACTCTTTCTTTATCTCATCGTCTAAAATTACGCAAAGCTTGATTGCGCGTTTGGTTTTATGGGACTAGCGAAGTTCTATCTTTTCTAGGTAACTAGCAAACTATTTACGGTCAAGAGCTTTTTTTGGTTTTTATTGTTGTGACTTATCCAGCCACAATTCCATTTTAAGCACAGCTCTAATTGCATCTAATCAAATAAATCCTATTCCACCCCATCTCACCCTCCCTACAGATAACGGCCTCTGAGGCTCGTGAGGCAGACGAAGCGATGTCTACTTGGAATGGATCCGATCGATCCGATCTCCAATCCATTATCTCCACTCTCCTCGGAGTTCCCTCCAAGCACGAACTCCACCAGATCATGCACTGAGTCCCGTAGGGAAAACAGGAGTACGGTAGTCCAGATTACTGTAGCTCCTAATGTAACCATGTTGAATAATTTGATCACGTTGCTGTACATACGAAACTAACTTGTACCGTCTTACTATTGTAGTTGGAAGAGAAGAAGTGGAATCTGTATAAAGTGGTGAACGAAATCGTGGTCGAATTACGTAGATCGCAATGGAAGGAAAGGACAATGTACAATCAGTGGAGGTGCTATAAGTGTGTTCCATTGTTTCAATCACTTGCTTTGTGCAATTCAGCTGCTCAAAGCGTGATCGGTGCATGGGAGGGAGTTACAATGGGGAAGAGTAATCAAGGTTAGCGAAGGCGTCGATAGTTTTCGATCCTAGTACGTTGTTAGTTCGAATCCCTCCTTGGGTCACATTGTCTATCTCCATTCGATCTCTCAGCTGTGCACTTTCACAGTGAACTTCCTTTCTTTCGGTAGGAAGTATCGGACGCGCTTCTCTCTGATAATTTATAGTAACACTATCAATAGCCCTCATGCTCTGATCTCTTCAATGTTTCAATCTTCTCATGAACATTTTTTTGTCTTTAGTATGATCTCTCTTCATTGAACATTTCGATTGTAAGAAAGAACGAGTGATAGTAAAATTATTTCTTTTGAATTTCGATCCTTTGATCTCGAACTCGTTTCCTTCTCTTTTTGCATGT